>OX328132.1:22887080-22914396 GCA_946811695.1 Gonocerus acuteangulatus
TGCTGGTTAACGAACGTGACCTGTTTTGAAAATTTGACGAAAGATTTTTGTACCAAATTTCATCACAAACAGACTGTCAAGAGCGCAATCAGGTATGTTTGTATGTATATATATATATATATATATATATATATATATATATATATATATATAAGTTTGAACCACCGATATATTATTGATCTATGGGATCTGAAATATGAAATTTTCATTTAGGAACTTCCGGATTGCGTCCTTTGAGCGTGTTTCCTCCCTATGGAGGGAGGGAGGAACCGCCCTAAAAAGAATTCTCGACATTTCTTGGATATGGGGAGGGTGCCTGCGGTAGGTCCTCACATATACCCCCTCGGTACTGGTTGAGAAACTACAACTTTTTGTTTGATTGTTTAGTATATAAAGAAACTAGAAAACGTTCATGTTAGTTATTTGTTTGTCACGGTAGTCCATTAGAGGACTAGTCTTCTGGGAAATGATTTAATTTTATGAATTGGAACAATGTCAGTTCCTGCGCTTGCGAGTGTTTATGTCCTCCAAATTGGTGAAACTATGTAGGACAATTACTAAAAAGAAGACTAATAGGAGAATACGCAGTAAAAGCTAGAGAACGGACTGCTTGAAATGGTTCCTCCTTTCTTATAACTCAAACTACTCGTCAATTTTCCCAGCTGCCTTTTACAGCATATAGGCAAGCATATATTTCTTTCCTCCCCAAATATGCCATAATTTAAGTCTGTTTTTTCTCTCTCTCTCTCATTTTTTTTATGCTTGCTGCAGATAGAAAATCGTTACTTCCAGAACGTCCAGTTATAATGAACTATTCTTTCATATTGGTCCACAGTTAGCTTTGGATATATCATTTCAATGTATCTATACAAATTTCAATACTTGTCGAACAATATCTGTAGGAAATCCTTGAATTCTAAATCGTTTTGCAGCCGATGAAATGAAAGCTGATACTCGTTCACAATGCATTTTTTCGTTCTCCATATTTAGCGCGTTTCTTCCACCCCTCCATAGAGAGGAAACCAGAGTTGGGAAAAATTCTATTTATAAATACTAATTTATTCGTACTTCATTAATTTCCTAATGGGAATATTATTAAATTCGTATTCATAAGTGTGAATACAAATTGATTTGTGTTCACATGTATAAATGAAAATACAATTGTATTAACAAATCTATCTGTAAATACAGTAGAAACTCGATTATCCGGACTATTTGGACCAAGGTCAGTCCGGATAATCGAAAATCCCGATAATGGAATATTAAAAAATTTCTAAAACCATGAACTCTTTACTGAAACTTTAAAGCAATATAATAGTTAATAATATTTTTATGTATGTAAATGTAATAATCTATGTTCAAAGTTAAGTACAGGACCTAATTTAAAACAGTTAGGAAGAATTAAAAAAACCGATTATTTTTGTTTGCTTCTTTGCCTTTCATTTCTTGGACGCCGCCATATCTCGAAGTCGCTGGAGTTGTAGAAGCTGCACAGCTTCTGCCTCTTCTTGTCTCTCAAGCTACCTGAACACCACCTCAATGGTCTGAAGAGCTTCTACATGAGAAGGACCTGGTGTTACTGTGGCAGGTGGTTCATCAATGTCCTCTTTCTCTTCCGTGTTTTCGAGGCAAGACTCAAAGATTTCATCGTCCGTGAGAGTCTGAAATCCTGGGTCATTTTAATCAGAATTTAGCTACTCAATTACATCTTGTTCTTCACTTTCTCCTATGAGTTTCGCCATTTGCAAATTCTCCAGGCATAAATTTTCAAACAGAGCGTAACAGAGCTTCCGGATAATGGAGGCCCGGATAATCGAGTTTCTACTGTACAAATAAATTCAAAGTAAAAATTGTAAATATTCTCTGTAAAATATGGGAATATTTACACAAAACAGATGAATAAAAAAAAAAGTCCACTTAAAAATGTATGGATACAAATGCATTCATATTATAATTTGTGTATATAAATATACTCACAAAGAAATAAAAAAAAATAAGTTCTGGATTTTTGTGTATTCAAGATAAATTAAAAATAAAATTGAAGATAATTTTGTGTATCTATTACAATTTACGCAATTGGCCAGGGGCTCGTGGTCTCAGGGGGGCAAGCGTTATTTTTTTACTTGCATAATATTTTGAAATAACAAAATTATATACCTAAGTACAGTTCACATAATTATTATTGAGATCAACCAATGGACTTTTCTAAATTCTCTATTTATTTATTTATTTTAGTTAGCTCGCAGCTATGGCGATTTAACAGCTTCAATAAAATAAATACTACACGTTGATTTAAATATACACAGTAGACATGTTTCTTGCCATTTGTACAATTTATCTTCACATTTTCTGTATTTTCTCACACAATTGTGTATTCTATTTCTAATATATAAAATAGCCATATATATAGCTAATTGAACGCTATATACCACGTTTCGTGAAGAAAAAACAAAAACTCGGGCCGCTATATGTATATATATATATATATATATATATATATATAAATTTTAACGGTGGTCATTTTCGGTGTCTACTAGATAGGATCGATAAAGATTTGAAGAAATTTTTCAAAAATTTATCACTAACGTATATATAGTAATTTCGGAGGGGGGGGCTGAGAGCATTTAGAGGGTATGGAATACTAACAATCTAGAACATGAAATAGTTAGCTAATTAAAACGTTTTTACACCCCCCCCCCCCTCCACAAAAATATATTTTTTTTGATCTTGTTTAATTTATTTTAAAGGTATTATGACACATTTTTACCCATTTTAGGGGAGGGGGCTGCAGCCACCTCAGCCCTCTTTGCTTACTTATTTTCTGAATTTCAGTAACATTTTATCATTAGCCCGGCTACTCGAATTAAAATTTGCGAAGTTATATTTTTACTCTTTGAGACATTTTAATTACATAAAGCAGTAAAGAAATAAATAAACTGTGATAAATAAAATAATCAAAACAAGCCATTCTCCTAGGCCTAAATTAGGATGTGGTTTCCGCTCTTCCCGGTGTAAATATCCATATTTAATGCATATCCTGTCTCATTACAGCACAAAACACATACTTTCGTTTAAACAATTATCAATAACATCTTAGCGAGATATTCTAGAAAGATAAAGTAACAAGCAATAGTATTTCATATAGATATACGAATTTTTTACGTACATTGTTGAAGGTAGATGTGCTTCTGTGAAAGGAAATCACTGATAACGCTTCAGAGGGTGGGGCGAGTTTGGGTACGCTAGGTGCCGTAAGACCGCAATGTAGGCTGTCAAGGGGTAGAAAGGGGCTTGAAGGATTGTAAATAGTTTTAACAGTCCCGGGATATCAATCAGAACAACAAGCTATTAGAATCGGTGCCGCGAACGAATTTTTGAACTTACGACGGCTTAAGCCGTCTCTGCCCCTTAAAGGGTTAATAGGAAATCCTACAAGTATTTAAGGCGATCTGAGGCAGAATGAGTCCTGCCCTAAAACATAACTAATGCTCGTATAAAGGGAGAATTATAGTTTCCTCTGCGCTTCTTAGGAACTAGAAATCCATTTTTTTCGAGATCCTTCCGGTTTGGATTAAAATAAAAGCGGTGAGAGGCAGGGATTTTTCTGGGAGTCGAGGAAGGCCTCCCACCCTGTTCCTATAAATAACGAGCGTGGATAGAAGGGACATCTGCACCCTTGCTCCCTCTTCTTCGAACCACACCTACCCTCCCTCAAAGGGAAGGAGAAACCAGAACACAAAAACTAGACAGCCTAATTGTTCAACTACCTTATACCTTTGTTCATTTTGTTTGTATACATGTCATAATAATAGAGTTTAAACCAATAATTCTTGGATGCCCTATATCAGAAAAAAAAAAAAAAAACACTAGGGAGATATGTGGGGTCTGTTTGAGAAGACCACATCCAGTTACTTCTGAAGAATCTGTAGTGGTTATAACAGTGGTTCAGCGCTCGCGCATAACTCATTAGCTTTTCTATTGACTATTTCTATGGGCAATTCTATTGGTTGTTGCTGGCAGTAAAGTAACCTTTAATACTCAAGTCAATCCAACTCGCTAAAATTAATAGAATTCTATTAATTTTAGCGAGGTGCATTGACTAGAGATTTGATATCTTCTTGAGCGGAAACGCATAGCACGTATGCCCATAATGCGAAGTAAATATAAAATATAAATTTGTTGTAGAACCACCGGACAAAAAAATCAGCGAGGAGGCCCCCAAACTTTACAATTACCATTAATTTTTATAAGATTAACCTTTTCATTAATAAATATTTCTTGCTGAAATATATTACGCTTATTTTCATTTATGCTTTACAAGCCTAAAAGTATTACAAATACAAGTTATCTAACGGTTAGTTAGAAACCATATTTTATTAAGATAGTAGTTAAAAAAAAAAGTTACTTTTAGTAGTGATTGCAGTGAATTTTAAATACTTTTCATATAGGGGGTCTCCCGAGGTCTAATGGCTAGCGCCTTGGATTCATAAGCGGGAGATAGTGGATTCGATTCCCACCTCCGGCAGGAATTTACTCATCTCAGGGCTCGCTGGGAAAATTCCTCTCCGCACCCTGGATGTCGGCGCTAATGACGTACATGTACATGCGCCGAAAAAAATAAATAAATACACGTTAATAAATTAATTAAACGATGTGTGGGCCTGAGGACGGTCTGGGACAAGAACTCCAACCCTCAAAGGACGACACTAGAAGATAAAATCTTTATGGCACAGATTGCAAAAATAATTATTTATTTATGTTTTTTTTTTTTATTTATCGAAACTCTTCTCATCTGTGGCGAAAAGAGGTTTACGTATGGTTAAATTTTATATAGATAGACGGTAGATCATTTTAAATGGAAAGACGGTAACTATAATTTTACATACTTTTATAATAGTTATAGTTATTAGAGGATTATAATTCATATTTACGTGTTTTTATTATTATTTTTTTTACGGCGCTTAGACAACTAGGCCATTAGCGCCGACATCCAGGGTGCAGCGAACGATAATTTTTCCAACGAGCCGTGGGATGAGAACATTCCTGCCGCCGCACAGTGTAACGTCCAATGAACAAAAACCTAAATTTTTGTTTTCTCATATTTAATTTTTAATCCTCTAGCTAAGTTTAGAAACTATTCTAGGAAATAAAATCGTATAAAACTAATAAATATTAGTTTTATTTTGATCAACAAACACATTAGCAGTATTAAAAACTAGGCAAAGTCTTTAAAACCTGCTTTATACCAACAATCAGTTTGAATTTCTCTCGTTGAAGATAGGACAGTGTTTTTATTAATTCATCCGAAGGAAATTACGTCAAAACTATTCCTTTTTCATCTGATATAATTGATTTTGGGTAATTACTCCCTTATTATTTATCCTGAATTATTCTTTATTGATCTTTGAAATTTTTTTTAAGTACAAAACTTTGATAGACCATAGCAAAAAAAGTTCATCTGAACACATCTCAAGTTTTTTAGAGGTTAAAGTTTACCTCAAGTATAATGTACTGAGGGCAATTTAGTTTGCCGAAATTTGCCGATTCCAAAGATTTTTATTTTTAAATCCATCATCATTTTTTCTTCCAAATTTGAAAACAAATGTGGATAAATCGAAGAAGACGGTATTAATCCTTGGGCAAATGATTCAATTTGATCTGCAGGATAATCCTAAAGAAATATTAAGCAATACTAAAAAAACTGCCAGTTTATTCCTATATTTTATGTAAAAAATGTGGGTACGTGTTCACCGCAGAGAAAAAAACTTATATAAATACTGGTTGAAACAATACTCGTATATCAACTTAGAAGAACTTGTTATTAATTTATATAATAGAAAATGGTAAAATATTATTATTCTAATGCAATATTACTTTAAGTATAATTTACTACTATACTATTACTACATATAGTTATAATATATTTTATAATATTGTTATTAATAATATTATTTCAATTAATATTATTATAGCCGTATAGTTTGCATTATTATACTACTGTTACATTGTTTTGAGTTGATTTCAGATAATAAAAATGCTTATTTGAAAATAACTAGTGGTTAATGTTTTTTGTCCATAATCTCCACTACTTCGTTACACTGTGCGCCGGTGGGGATCGAGCACCCCATCTCCCGCTTATTAATCTAAGGCGCTAGCCACTAGACCATGGGAGACCCCACAATGCTAAACTAAACGAACTTTAATTAAACTAACAATCTAAAAAAAAAAAAATTATAAAAAAAGGGAAACTGGTTTGCACATCAGTATTCTCAATCAGTAAATTAAAATTATTTCTTATTATTGGGATTTAATTGTATTTAAATTGCCATATATTCTGGTTTGCTTAAAAAATTCTTATGTTTTTTCCGTATATTGTTTCTCGTCAATGAGTAAAATCAGTCCCGTAACAGGCCACCAAGGGCCCAGAGGGGTCTGCCCAGTTACTGGTAGAGGTATCTGATTCTCGGCCATACGCCACACTAGGGAGATAGTGTGGTCATTAATATGCTCCGGCCCCCTGATTTTTTCCCTTTGCAGGTACCCATTAATTAATTAAAGGCTGGGTGTGCCTAGGGTCGAGCTGGGACCCCAAATCCAACCCTCGAGCGATGACACTAGAAGAACAAATCTTAAGTGCACGGTCGGGTTTTGAACCTGGGTCCTACAGTTCATTAGTCGCGTGCTCTACCGCTGAGCTAACCTCAGCAAACGTATAAATATATTAAAAATGGTAAATATTATTATATCCTCAAATAATAAAGTTTTTCGAATACATAAATACATAAGTGATAGCTTCTAACTGAATTCTCTAATCCGGCATTTTCTCTAATCCGACTGTAGCCCGGTCCCGACGACGCCGGATCAGGGAGTGTCCACTGTATATATATATATATATATATATATATATATATATATATATAAAATCAGTCCCGTAACAGGCCAAAAGGGCCCAGAGGGGCAGATACTGTAGAGGTATCTGATTCTTGACCATACGGCACACTAGGGAGATAGTGTGGTCAGTACTATGCTCCGGCCGCCTGATTTTTCCCTTGGCCGCTTCGACTGCTAGAGTCATTAGCACCCAAGGTACCCATTATTAATTAAATTAATTAAAGGCTGGGTGAGCCTAGGGACGATCTGGGACCCCAAATCCAACCCTCGTACGGGAGCACTAGAAGAAAAAATCTTTAGTGCGCGCTCGGGTTTTGAACCTGGTCCTCCAGTTCATTAGTCGAGTGCTCTACCACTGAGCTAACCTCGCCCCCATATATATATATAAATATATATATATAAATATATATATATATAATATATATATATATATATATATATATATATATATATATATATATATATATATATAGAGAGACACAGAGGGAACATCTCAAGAGTTGTGCTTGAGCAAGAAGGACAAATGAAATTATTTCATGCCCTTTAATCTGTGCTTATTTCTCTCATATCACCAGAAGTCAATCCAATTCAATCATGTTTGATTACTTTTTGCGGGTAAGAATTAGAGAAGATTGATTCTTATATGCTCCCCTTTTAAGCTGATTGAGCAAACAATTTACTTCCACCCCTACCCCTGCCGTTTTTTTTCTATTATGAACTTTAATATCCGAACAAAACTAGGCAATAAGGTAAGTGCTAAGGGAGAACACCTGCCCCACGACGTACATTTCCCCTTGAGGGGACAAATATCAATAGCCCTGTTTCTTAAAAGCTACTTCATTCTTAGGATGATTTATGAAATATAGAAGACATGGGCGTATATTGAAAATAATTTCGGAGGGGGCAGGGAAAATTTCGGGGGGGGGGCTGAGACCATTTCCGGTGTATGGAATACTAACAATTTAGATCTTGGAAGAGTTTTAGCCTTAAAACTTAACTTAAACGCTATTACACCCAAAATAGAATGCGTTTTATGAACTAAATGATCTTATTTAATTTATTTTTAAGGGTTTTATAAAATGGTTACCGATCAAATCAAAATTTCGGGGGGGGGGGGCTGCAGTCCCCTCAGCCCCCCCTTATATACGCCCATGATGAGAAGTATGGATAGGAATTTTATGACTTAAAATGTACAGAATATGTGTTGGCGCAATTCTCTTAAGGTGACAACACGATAAAGTGGCGACGAGAAGTTTCGAAGTTTATGATGATGATAAATAGGTAATAAAAAACAAAAAAAAAAAACGGTCTTTCAAATATCAGCTATATTCGATATGGCAGAAGGTCAATGTCAAACAAAAACATTCACTTTCTACACTGCTCCATTTTTCCATACACAATAATTAATAAAAACAGGAAAAATGCAGTTACTAAAAAAACTAAAATCAAATACCTAGATAAAATACTTTTTAATTTAATACACAATACGACATAAAATGAATTATTTTATAAAAGGACAATGACTTCTTTTGGAAAATCGACAATGACCCTGAAACTATCGATTTTAAACAGCTGATACGCATTTGACATGATTGACCTTTTCAGTCTAGACTTGGCCCTACCTGTGGAAGGTTTTCGGAGGTGTAGCCAATAATTATTTATTATTTTAAATGCTTCTGAAGAGGCGTCATAAGGACGCGAAACATGTCGAGAATAATAAAGGAGTAGTTTAGAAAGTGAGTGCTTTTGTTTGAATTTAACCTTCTGCCGCATGTAAATATAGTAGAAAATAGGGTCACCATCTTATAATATAGAATTTCTGTATAAGTATTTACGAAGTAACCCATGCTAACTCCCTTATTTTAAAATTGTTGGTCACCTTCAAAGTAAATACAAACAAAAGTGATCTTATTTAATTTATTTTGAAGATTTTTATGACACATTTTTATCGATTACATCATAATTTCGGGAGGGGGGGGGTGCTGCAGCCTCCCCTTATATACGCTCATGGTGAGAACAAAAAATACGTCGCAAGGGACGAGGACAGGTGAATAGGAGTCGGAGTGAACTATGGGTGCAATGTGTGTGAAGTCATCATTAGATTAAGAAGCTGAGGTAGAAAGGTTAGGTGATGGTGTGAAGGAAAAGGCAGAGAGGTAAAGCGGTGGGGGGTGGGTCCAGAGAAATGACTGCGGATAAGCATCAAAGGTTCTAAGGAAAAGGGGCTGAATTTGTGTTACAGATTGTTGATTTGTCTAACGGGGTGTTTCTAGGATATTGACAATGTTGCAGTAAGTGAAGGAGATTATTTTTTGTCAGCAATCGCGTTAATGATGAGATACCTCGAAGCGGAAGTGACTCAGCTCCATTTCAATTAGCTGCTTTACGAAAACCCTCAGATTATACAAAAAGGTTTCTTATTTCAACTCCCTAGTTTTATAAGAAACTCATTTACTGTTCAAAGAAATAATAATAATATAAAAGAAAAACAATCGATCAAAAAACAGAAAAACAGATAGGTGGGTTTCCTATGGAATGGTGCAAAATACAACACTTACGCTTTACAACAGGAGAACCTTTGACATGTTGTGGGCCAAACTTTAGTTCTCGGCCCGCTTAGATGGTTCAAAATTAAATAACGTCGGATTTTAAAGTAGTGTTCATAATTATTAGCCATAGATATCACACATGAAATAATAGGACAATGTTATTATAATAGAGTTTATTAAAATAACAAAATTAAATGAAAAAATAGGCACAAAATCATAATCAAATCGGCAAATTTGGAATTATGAGCCTATGTTTTGATGTTGCCGCCTCGCTCTTTGATGATCGCCACCACTCGGCTTGCTCACTCACCCGATTCCGCAGGAGGAAGGGACTAACTCTATCTCACTCGATCTTCTTCCATTTGGAGTGACTGAGAGTAAGTAGTGTACTATTATTGTTTTTTTGTTTTTTTTGTTGTTTTTTTTTTGTAATTGGGTTTTTCAAAACGTCTCGCGGGCTGGTTGTTGAATACATATGCTTTACAACATTATGACTACCAATTGGATTGTTTAAAAGAAATTTGAGACACTAAATAAATGTCAAAGAAAAACACATAAATCACTGCCGACTGTCATAAATTCTATGTTAGTTACTCCCAATTAGGTTTTTTTTAGCTTTATCAAGAGGTTTTTTTTTTGGCTTAAGTAAGATCAGCAAGTAAATGTGTAAGCTCAGAAACATCTAGTATACTGACTGATCTCTGCTCCTATTATCTCATAGCTAGGACTAGCAGCTAGCTTTAGGTACTAAGCTGTAAACTTAAACACAGGTCTTCTACAATCATTCTTTAATGAATTTAGTTTGCTTTAATTAGTTTTATGCCTATTAATTATTATCATTATCATTATAATTAAGGATTATTATAGTTATCGTTAATTTATATTAACATTATATGATAAGTCTTTTTGTTAACCTTTATTTTAATTTTTTTTTTTTTTTTTTTTTTTTTACGGCGCATCAACAAATCTTGGCTATTAGCGCCGAAATCCAGGGTGCAGCCAGGAATTTTCTCAGCGAGCCTTGAGATGAGAAAATTTCTGGCGCCGGTGGGGATCGAACCCACCATCTCCCGCGCTAGCCACTAGACCACGGGAGACCCCCCTTTATTTTAATCACTGCAGTGTTAATCCTAGAAATAGTGTGTGTGTGTGGTATAGAGGTACACGTGTTACTGTATTCTTTGTCTTTTATTAAAAAAAAAAGGAAAAAAAAAAAGAAAAAAAAAAAAAGAAAAAAAAAAGTAAGATCAGTATGGACAAAAAATAAATAATAAAACTTTTATATTTTAATCTTTTCAAAACATGGAATATTTCCATCCTTAACCATCTCACATCACACTGAAGAAGAAATTAAATTCAGCGAATTCTTGAAAGAAGAAAACCTTCAGAAGAGATTTTGTTAGGAACTTTATAAACCAACGGAGGCCGAGAAAATTATTAACTTCAATCTGGTTTTTATTCCATTACACCAACTTATATTAGCTCATCAGTTTTTCCATCCTCCTTCAAGGGGGGGGGGGAGAGTTTTCAAACTTCCAACATTTTCAAAAGATTCCCATGAAATTCGGCCTAATTAAATATTATGAATGACAGCGGTTACAAAATAACCTTCACAGTTTCCCGATCAGACTTTCTCAATTTAAACGCGTTGCGTCGCTCCCTTTAGGGACAAAAAAAAACCGCTTGTAACGTCCACCAGATGACGTGTTCAGGAAGAGATGACATGAAATCTCGACGTTTCATACCCAGGGGTGGAAAATAATTGTTAACTTTTATATTCATTTTATAAAAAGAAAAGTTCGAAAGTAACTGTTATTTTTCAACTTAAAAAATAAAAGTTTTAAAGTAATTGTTTCTTATTTATTTAAATTTTAACGTCCATCATTATTAACTATGAATTTTAGGACGGATTCTCTATGGTTACCACACTTTTCTAGCTAGGATAGGGTTGATGACTTTTCTTTTTTCTAAAAAAAAAAAGACACTTGCCGGCCGGCCAGTAGAGAACCTTTGTCGCCAACGGAGAAGGCCACAAGGTCCGATAAAACGGCCGGCCGGACGCTGGCCACTCCAAGCAAAGGTCCTTTTGTAGTGGACTTTTACCGCCAGTAGTGGTCCAGAGATTACACTAAATCTATTTCAAAAGTATTTAATAAGAATTTGGATAATTCATTTATATTTTCCTAATCTGAGCTATTATTTTTTATCATAATATTACACCGATATGCACTGAATTTTGATTTACAACTGGTCTTTTCAATTCATTTAAGTTTTTTTGATATATTTAAGGTGTAAGTAATTTAATGTGTAAATGACCTATAAATTTCAATTAAAATTTGTCATTGTGTTCCCGTTATTATTATTACAAGTGCTTTCATTTTTCTCGAAAGAGCTTAAAGAACGATTTGCTTTATCTATTATAAGGAGTTTCTGTTACTCAGATTTTTTAATGTTTGTGATAATATCATGGGCGTATAAAAGGGGGGGGCGGAGGGGGCTGCAGCCCCCCTCCCGGAATTTAGATTTGATCGGTAAAAAATTCATAAAACCCTTATAAATAATGTAAATAAGATCATTTAGTTCATAAAACGTGTTCTATTTTGGGTGTAATAGCGTTTAAGGGGGTCTCCCGTGGTCTAATGGTTAGCGCATTGGATTCATAAGCGGGAGATGGTGGGTTCGATCCCCACCTCCGGCAGGAATTTTCTCATCTCATGGCTCGTTGGGAAAATTCCTGTTTTGTACTTATCATGTATATTTCTGTTTTATTGCCTTGAAAATGAAGCCGAAACGTTGGCACAAGCAAAATTCAACTATTATTAAAAGTATTATTCAACTATTATGATGTTCAGTGGAGTCTCTATTCTAAACTTTTAAGGAAGCTCACATAAGCGGCACTATGTAAAACGGGCAATGATGAGGACGAAAGACTTTTTTTTTGTAAATTGAAATATTTGGCAGCGTTCCATAAGGTTCCCGAGAATTTTGAAGGACTAGTTGTCGCTACGTTACACATACATCCGAGCATGGGAGAGGACCAACTCTTAAATCAGTGGGAGTAATTAAGCAGGAAACGGGAGCCTGCTATTGTCATAGGGTCCTGGAGCTCGTGAGCTAATTGGGTGAGTGCATCCAGTGTGCTCACACTTGGCGACAGCTCCATATACCCGCGTGTTTGCGGAGGCAATGAATAGGCCTTCAACCCGCCAAAATCCAGTTAATCCCCAATTAGGGATTTTTTTCCTCACAACGTGATGCCGAATACTTTTTGGAAATTATTCTGCAGGCTCCGTGGAAGGCGATTCCAGACCTTCCATATACTTATACATGTGTGGAAAAGTTAAGAATCCTTTCTGCTCCTCAGGTCCAGAAGGACTAACCAGTGTTACATTTAGCGTAATTCCTCCCTTCCTGCAAAGATAGGGACGACTCGCGTATATCGTCAACCCAAAGATGCTATCCGTTGTTGCGGACTAGAGACTTTTCGGTTTCAGAACTCAAAGATCACGATAATAACGCTGATACGGCTAAGAGATTTTCAGAGAAATCTATATTTTGATTTTGGCTTGCTGTTTGACAGCCTTCTTCGGCAGTGGATGCTTAGCGGATAGGGAAGAACTAAACTCGCAACCAATTCCTGTATCAAGGAACAACACGATACCGACTAAAGACAGATTATGCCACGTTTAAGAATAGGGAAGGCTTTGAGAGGTCAGGCAAGGGAGAGACTGTATAATATTTATCAATACTTAGCCAAAGTTAAGGCTCAAAATGTTTTAAACCTCATAGTGATACATTTATAGCAGCGGGAATATATACCACGCAATTTTCCCTGCAACTAAACTATCTATTTTAACAAATTGTTTTTAGCCATAGCTTTGGCCAAGTATTGATAAACATTGAACGATATATCCCTACCTGACCTCTCAAAGCGTTTATAGTTCTAAACGAGACATAATCGGTTTTATTGTTTCACGTGCGTTGAATGTTTCCCTTAGAATTACAGGCATGGGAGATTTGAACTTTTCCATCAGTAGTTTGTTGTCAAATTCCTTTGCTATACGATTAAATTAGATTATA
Organism: Gonocerus acuteangulatus; assembly: GCA_946811695.1. NCBI lineage: Eukaryota > Metazoa > Arthropoda > Insecta > Hemiptera > Coreidae > Gonocerus > Gonocerus acuteangulatus. The sequence goes on from OX328132.1 coordinate 22,900,601, forward strand.
GAAGTATTAGATTGTCCTATGTCGTTATTTCCAGACAGTCACCATAATTAGATTATAGAAGTATTAGATTGTCCTATGTCGTTATTTCCAGACAGTCACCATAATGTTATGTGTGAGAGAGGGGTGGGGGGGGGCTGTTGAAACCACTTTGTACGATTACGTCATATTAGAATAACGTGAAAATTCTAGTAAACACTCTACTGAGATAAGGTGGAAGAAAAAATGAGGACAGGTGGTCCAGAGCTAGTTGAAAAAAGTCTGCCTGCTCTCCGAGAACAGAGAAACGAGGGCGCACGGCCTTGGATGCTTCATGAAAACTCGTCTGTCGTCCAAGGCATTGGCCGCTTGTTCGACAGTTTATGGGCTCGTCAACGACTTTTGCCTGTAAACCGAGGAGGCGAGGGAGCTTTTTCTCCTTACTCCCACAGACTAAAATTAGCTTGCACAGCTAGCTCTGCGGTTTGCACGACAGGGATGTATAAAACTGCAAAGGTGTTACATACCAAAAGAAAAGAAAAATCATAGTAATAATTAAATGGATTTAAATGGAAAATGATTGAGAGTAACGGGAATAATGATTTCCAAAAAATATAAAGCAGGAGATGCATTACTAAACACATTCCTCAGAAAGGTAGGGGACACTGCATTCCTGAATTATCTGTTTGAAATAACCTGAAAAAAGAAAGAACACTTTCTTAAAATTAATAAGTGGTGCTGCCAAATTAATGCGGTTGCCAAATGACACAGTTCATTAATCAGACGTGAGATAAACGTCTAAATGATCTTGGTTTAATCCAATGGGCCGGTAACTTCTGGGGATACGGAAGTTGTACTCGTGATTCTGCTAAACGGTGATGTTCCATTATGGGTCTTTATTATTTTAGTTCAGTTGTTTTTTGTTTTTTTTACGGCGCACCTTCAACTGGGTCATTAGCGCCGACATCCACAGTGGGGCAAGGGATCTCTTCTCGACTAGCCCTGAGACGAGAAAAATCCCTGCCGCCGAAGGGACACGAATCCCCCGTCCCCCGCATGAGAATCTAAAGCGTTAGCCACTAGACCACGGAGAGACCCATGGTTCGTTATTATTTTTATTTTTAACCTTAAATATGGTGGTTAATGATCTAAAAGTGAGTCTACCAATATTTCTTCGGCTAAGAGCGGGAGCTATTTATATCGAGGCAGACTTCTTGTAAGAAAGTGCTTGTCACCTTTGGTGTGATTCCTCGAGCTCCGAAACATAGCCCATTAACAATGGATTTTTCTTACATAACTAATTTCGTTCCAATATAAAGAAAATTACGCCCGGCATGGGAAAAGTAGTAATTTGAACAGAGAAAAGCTGAACTGATTTTGCTGTTTAACGAACTCCTCTAATCGTTTGTTATGAGAATGCCTACTTTCGGGGCGAATAGAACGAAAACTGTAGCCGCTATTGCGTTTACTTCTCTCATGAGGCAAACTAAGTTGCTACATTTCTTCTGAACGTGCTAAAACTTCAGTAGCATTTTCATATTTTTGATAAATATATTATCTTCCTAAGTAAAAGGTTAAGGTTTTAATTAAAATCTGGAATCGCGTGACCATGATACTAAGCTTTAGCGGGCACAAAGAAACTTCCATTGAACAAAAATACTTGAACAACTTTCAAGCTTAAAACGGCTTATAAGTTGGCCGCCCAACGGCGAATATCCAAAGATTACAATTCCGCAGAGTCTGGTTTCTAGTAGAAATTTGTAGAAAACCTGTATGTCTGTAAAATATGTATTTATGCAAAATATTTAAAAATATGGATTTTTGACAAAATATGCAAAATAAAAGCCTGTATAAAGTCTTTAAAATCAATCAAACGTGCAAAATTACATCAACAATTACGATTTAAGAATCAGAAAAAAATATACAATAAATACAATAATATCCGTTCCCTAGTAATGATCAATTGAATATTTACTCCTGGGATTGATTGTAATCATATATATATATATAAACGTTGAATGTGATCATGGATCTATGATTATGATAGCTATGGTTATGTATTTACTCCTGGGAGTGATTGTAATCATATTTATATAAACGTTGAATGTGATCATGGATCTATGATTATGATAGCTATGGTTAGGTATTTACTCCTGGGATTGATTGTAATCATACTTATATAAACGTTGAATGTGATCATGGATCTATGATTATGATAGCTATGGTTATGTATTTATGATTATGAATGCAAGTATCCGTACTTTATTCACTGTTATCCATCCGATGATTTGGGCCAATCCTTTGGGCGGCTGTCCATGGCTACGGCGGGTTAGATTTAATTTTCGCAGTAGGGGGGGGGGGGGGGGGAGGGAGTTGTCTGTTTGTCCTGGTTGATCCCTGGCTTACTCGGGTCAGGCTTTACGGGACCAGACTCCTGTCCTGGGCGAGTCGCGTTTTTTTTTCTCTCTCTCCCTCCGCAAGGCTCTCCCGGCAAATTGTTTTTTGATGTAAGGCCCTCGCCAGGAGGACGAGAGTCTGCCTGGAATATCAAGAAATACATGCTCCTAGGTTGGGCCCCAGCAATATCAAAACCTGGGTCTCAACCCTTTCATTGCAAACCGGCAATATACTCTTGATTCGCGGATTTTCTTAAATACATATCTCGAAAACCGTTAGCAAGTCGCGATAAGTGGAAGGCGAAAATTCGAAAGCTTAACACTTTCCGAAGAAGTGTAGTTATTGAGGTTGCACTCATGAAAGAATATAAAAATAAACTAAATCGGTTAATTAGATGTTGGGGTTTAATCATTGTTACAGTGTAGACTACCTACCTTCTGAGGAATGAGCTAGGTTATACAGCTCTTGCGTGACGGAATTTTTGATTGCTGTTTTCTCCCCTAAAACCTTTTACATATATATATATATATATATATATATATATATATATATATATATATATATATATATATATATATATATATATATATATATATATATACCTATATATATTTTACAAAACAAGTGAGGTAAAATGAGAAGGTCCCAGTCATTTCTGCTTCGTTTCTGGTTAAGCGTTCCGTTTGCTTCAGAGAGAAATCGGCGTTTAACAGTAAAATAAGATCATCAATGTAACTTTACCGCAAAAATAGCAAGAAGTCTGAGAAAAAAAATTATTTATGACGGTTATAACAATTTTTTTATAACAGTTCCTAATCAAATTAGGAATGATTTTTATTTTCTTCAAAGAACCTTTATTGTTTAAATATTCCTTCATGATTTATTTAGCAAATATAAATATATTATTTTAAAAGGTATTTTTTAGAACTAAGTTTAAATTTGCTAAGTTTAAACTTGTTTTTTTCTCACGACAAATTTGCTAGAAGACCTGAGTTCAAAACTCGGGCATGCACTAAAGATATTATCTTCTACTGTTGTGTTTTGATGGTTACATTCGGGGTCCCACACCGTCCCTAGGCTCACCCAGCCTTTAATTAATTTAATGGGTACCAGCAAATGGAAAATAAGGCAACCGGACCAAAGTACTGACCACACTACCTCCCTTGTGTGCCGTATGGTAGAGAATTACATACCTCCACAGTATCTTCACATTTCGGACATCGTGGCTTGTTACGGGTCAGATTTATTACAAAATAATATCTTTTTTTAGAAGTACGAAGTGAACCCATTTTATCTTTAAGAGGGTACTGAGGATGAAGTTATAACCTCGAAAGTATTTTGCCAAGTCAGTTTCATTCATCCTAATTCAGGTTTTTATTACAGAAGGAGTGTGCTATAGATAATAAATTACCAATATATTGGGTCGGGGCAAAGATAATGCTGGTTTTGAATTTCATTTTGTTTAGGCAAATGTTTGCCAAGTAAACAAAGATAATCTAATGTCTAGTTTATGGATTATAAACAATGCTTATTAATGTTGTTTTTCCTGAAAGATTAGTTTAGTTTGTGTTACATTCTGTATGAGTAAGGACCTCTGAAATTCACCGTGTCAAAACAATTTTTTGATCATGGTCGCAGTGCGGCTCAAACCGTGTGTAACATCAATGTCGTTTGGGGCGAAGGGATTATCAGCAAATGTACAATGCAGTGATGGTTCAAAGATTCGTTCTGATGATTTTCATCTCGTGATAGGCCTTGTGTTGTTGATCACAACCAGCTGAAGGCTTTAGTAGAAAAACGCCACCGCAAAGTACTTCGGACCATGCGTTGGCGTTGACCACTCAACCATTGTTCGTCATCTCTAACGAAATAGTCGCATAAAAAATTATTTTTGAACCAACCCATTACAACATATTCAAAATTCCATTCCCCAAAGTAATTCCCCAAAATTGCATAAGCTCAAAGAAAACTTCATTTGATCGCGTTAAGGGCTTCACTGCTTCATGTTTAAATTCCAAAAATTGTAGAAAAAAGGGGGGGGGTGTCAATCGAGTATTGAACACCCTTTATAAATAAGCTCCAGACATCTTGCTTGGCATTTTTATTATTAGATTTTCTTCTTCTAACAGCCTTTTAGAAAAAATAAAACCCTTTTATTATTATCTCTGCTTCATTTATTAATTTTCTTTACCCCTAACCCGTTTGGAGATCCCTAACCCTTGGCCGCTTCTTTACAAAGACGAAATACTGCAAAGGCAAAATAAACATTATTGCTATTTGGAAGAGGGCATATTTTTAGCGCGATATCTCCCGCCACCCATAGAGAGGAAACCCGTTTAAGAGGTTGACTTAATGACACAATCCGGTAGTAAGGACGAGAAAATTGCACGTTCAGAACTTAGAGAGCGAACAGAGAAATGTTTCAAATTCATCTATACTAAGATGTTTAAATTTTGGTTACATTTCGAGTTAAGGAAGTAATTGAAAAAAAAACAACAAAAAAACAATGTTTCTAATAGAAGAAAAGTTTTGGGATCTTCGTATATTTTCGTAAATATCATGAATACTGTTAGGAAATCGTGTTAGCTGGAAGGTGATCATTTAAAAACTTACTAAATTCTCTGCAAAAATGGTTCTGAAGCAATTTTCGAGGGGGTGGCGTAAATTGGAGAAATAACGCCGAAAGTGTTAGTTATGTTTTTTCAAACGGGAATTTGTCTATGTTTAAGTAACTTTTTAATTGGTGGTTTTCTGTTTCAAATTGTGTTTATCAGTAAAATTAGTATTTCAGTATAAAAAGGGAAGAAAATGAGAAACTTATAGGTAATAGTGTTCCTACAGCGAATGTTGAGAACGCAGGGGTGTCATTTCCGCCTAGGATACTTTCAGTTTCGTGTTGCCTCTTCAACTTCCTTTTCTCTGAGGTTTTATTTTATATTATTAACGAAAGATCAAACCCTATCAATAACTGCTTCTGTTCCATTATTAATGGCATCGTTGAAGATTTTTGAAGAATATTTTAAAAATGTCTTTCATGAGCTTTCCTTCGGAATTTAAGCAAGGTTTTGGAAATTATGAATTGAGGCGTTAGAAATGATGCGTGTGAGATTGTTTCCTGAGGAAAATTGCCTCAAAGTTTGCCCCCGAAATCAATCTTGGCCATTCCTTGATTGACTTATCAATCATGCTCCTTCAACGGCCTCAAATGGAGTCTTGACACTTTAATAAAATCGCACTTCCAAAACTTTTTAAATAGTCTCTTCATATCAGATCGCTTTAAGCCGTCAATTTCATAAAGGAATTTTGGGGCTATTTCAGTGCGAGTTTTAGCACTCAGAAGTGATTCTATTAAATCAAAACATGATGCTTAAGATCAATAAATAAATGACATAACACAGGTCTACGACCAAAAAATTACTGGTTAATTTTTAAGGATTTCTGCAACTTGGCCTTTTTAATTAAACAAAGTATTTTTGTTCCAAATTACATTTTTGACTATGAGAGAGCGAACAGAGCAATATATAAATACAATTTTCAACCACCGTTAGTTTCTTGATCTATTGGTTCTAAAACGTGCATTTTTTAGTCGGGACTTCCGGATTGGGTTATGAGGTCCACCTCATAAGCGGCGTTCCCCCCTATGGAGGGAGGGAGGAACCGCGCTAAAATGGCGGGCATTTTTGGATTTAGGACACCAATAAACTCCTTTAGAAGATTCCATGTAGCTATTGAGAAATGTTTTGTGCAAAACTGTTTAATTAATAAATACGATATAATTATAGCTTATGAACTAGTTTCACAAATTTAATACATCCTCAGGGGGTTTCTTAAAGCTATGTACCAGCGAGACAAAAAAAAAAAAGCCATGGCGTGGCCATGGAAGTGGAAGGTTTACTTACTATTTGGGTCCGAAATAAATGCCCACGCATGATGAAACAATTTTTCTGTTTAACGAACTCATCCCATTGTTGGTTATGGGAATGTTGTAAACCAGGAAAGAAACCAATTTGGGGCCACTATCACGTCATCACGTCATTTTTTTTTTTTTTTTTTGCGTGGGTTTTTAGCTTGAAAAATATTATAATTTCAAAAAAATAAAATAAAGCTAGTGTAAGGCATTATAGACCTATTAGGACACATAACAACAGTATGACTATTTAATATCTACTTACAAACGCTTTTACAAAACGTTTCATGGAAAGAGGAATGAAAAAAATAACTTACAGTTTCTTAGATACTAAACAGATTTCTTTTGTGTCGTTCAATTAGATTATTACCTGAAAAAAAATACACATATAATTTAAAGTATAGAGTAGTAAGGCATGAATAAGAACGCGGCCATGTTTATGAGGAACCATAACAAGTAATGAATGATGAGTAAACCTTCTAACAAGGTAGGACTTGGATATTAAACAATACTTTCATCATTTGTAAATGAATCTAGAGAAAGAATAAGTATATTTTTGTAATACATATTTATATTTGGTAATTTACAAAAAGAATAATTTATTGGAGAGAAGCCCCTGAAGAGGAGCGAATAAATGAAGTATGAAAACGAATCGTATACTACTTTATCTAAACCCAGCCTTCGAGGGAAACCAGAAGAAAGTGATATACATTGGCTACTTAAGAAGAATTAATATATATATATATATATATATATATATATATATATATATATATATATATATATATATATATATATATATATAGTCGTTATTCTCACATCGTTCCGGAATCAGTCGCTCACGTTATATTTCGCCCAAATCCTATTGGGCTTCATCAAACGAGTTCCTGTAGTTAGCAGGTAGGCAAGGGCAAGGGAATGACATTATCAATAATAATTCCCTCATTACCCACCAAGGGATGGATAACGGTAGCCTGAGGAAGCCGGAGAGGAATCCGGCGGAAAATGGCAGTTAGGCGAGTAACAACACAGCTGGAAAGAGGAGCCGTCTCGCCCAACAAACATTTCAATCCCAGCAAAGAATCATTAATTAGTATTAGTTTTAGTACAAATAGAAGTATTAGTTATTTAGTTTGTATTAGTTAGTGTATTAGAAAAAAAAATGGATATGTACAAAATTACGTATATAAAAAAAGAAATATATTTTTGGTGCTAATGACCATAGTAGTAGATGCACCATAAAAAAAAAAAAAAAATAAAAAAAAAATAAAAAAAGAAATATATAAGTTTAAAAAAAATAACAAAATAAAAGTATATGTAGAGGAAATAAAAAAAAATAATATTATGTATATATATATATATATATATATATATATATATATATATATATTTATATATATATGATGTGAGGCCCCGTTTTCCCTTTGTCTTTGTTAAGTGAATAAGGATGAGAGAAAAGATTGGCTGTCCATCTCTAGAGATGTGAGAACCACGAATCCGCAAACATTGCGTCTGGGTTGTTGGAACTGCACGTGGCTGATTCGTAAGATTCCCGGAAGATTTAAGACCAGACAAAAGTTTCTCGTCCAGCCACCTGCTAAAGCAGGAGTGGGGCAAAAAGGGTATAAAAAGAGCTGACTTACCTCTCACGGGTCAGAGTCCACGCCCGTTCCTGAGGTCTTCGCCGAGATGGCGATGAGAGGTAGGTCAGTTCCAAAATATGCTCTAATCTCCCCAAATGATATTTGATAACTCTTATCTAGCTGTCTCTCTCTCACTCAACCTTTTCTCTCATCTTAGCGATGTTTTATGATATTTATGTATGTAATAGTAACCTCAGTGTAAATTATAGTTTTGAAAGGAATTTCCGGTTCTCCAAAATATTTCCCCATTATCTATTCCTTTAAATCCCGTCCGTTATATATATACGCACATAAAATTATACAAGAGGGGAAAAAATGAAAATAAATAAGTAAATATTGATATTGTTATGTAGTCTATTATTAGATTAATATTGTTTTATATATATATATATATATATATATATAAATGTATATATATATATATATATATATATATATATATATATATATATAAGTATTAGTTTTAGTACAAATAGTTGTATTATCAAAATAACAGTTAATTGTCATAAATGCTGAATTCGAAGGGCAGCACTGTCCTTAACACAAATTACAAACTCTTTCACGACATATAAACGACTCTCTAACATTAAACTTCAGGGCGGTGAGGACCTAGACGTTTTCTGCCCTTAAACACCCAATCCATCCATCCATCCCAGCAAAGAAATTTAAAACAGATGTATGTATATATACGTACGAGTAGGTGTTATCCTACACGCTATTAGGAAGCCCGTGGTGTTAGGAAATGCTTGTCCGAAATAAGACATGCACCCTCCTTGCTCCTAGACGAACTGGGTTGTAGCCGTACAAATGAACGGACCCTTATTGAATACGCCAACACAGGAAGGCACATTTCGGAGACGCCATACGTTAGCCATGTATTAACAACAATTTTTTTTTTTTTTTTGTGTTTGTGTTTTTCATCTGCCAAACCCTTATATTTTTCTAGGAAAAGGAGGATGATGGGCCAAAATGGCGGAAATTTTTTGATTCAGCACACCAAAGATCATACAATTCAGCTAAAAGATTCCATGTAGCTGATGAAAAAGTTTTATTTTGCTGGCCGTGTAATTCAATGAATAATTTGAATAAAATATTCATTTAATGTTTATTCTAATTATGTCAAAGGATCAGACCGCTTTATTTTTAAGAGGAATCTCAGAAAAGGGTATTTTAACGAAAGTAAGGACAGGAAAATTCGAATAGAATGTGCCTCTTTCATGGGCACCGAAATCGCAGGGTTGCTCTAAATCGAATTACAGAATAATCAGAAGCCTAAGGGACCATTTGAATTTAATCTACTTCTGCTGTGTCCTGCATTGGTAGACCGAGAGTCATAAACGTAGAATTTAAGGATGAAATTGGTAGGGGGGGGGGAGCTATTCAGGAGTCGTCACAGTCCACCGTTTTCTTCCAATTTCCATAATTGTCCAGGCTTTCCCCCTTGAAGAGCTTACAATTCCAGTAATGCCAACAAATTTACTCCTAAAACACCAATGCCACTACAGTTCAAGTCTCTCGGTCATTCTTATTTAGTTAGGTACAGAATTTTATTTTATATATTTGAAATAATTTAATGTTTGTATTAATTAGTCGCTGAAGAAGGTATAAAAAATAAATAATCCGACTCGTAGGAACTGCGTCATCTCAGCGCGTTTCCTTAAAGTTCTTTTCTTCATTTAGAAAATTTGGAATAGAAACAGTTAATATTTTTTTTTATATTTTGTGAAAACGTTAAAAATCCAATTCAAGGAAATCTGAAAAAACGAGATTTTAGGTGCCATTATGCACAAAAACCTTTCCTCGGAAATCTCTATTACAAACAAATAAAATAAAATAATAATAATAATAGAGAAAAATGTTCTCTTATTCAATTGGAACATACAAACGTCTAACAGGTAGGCATTGTGCACTCAATAGTTATTACCAATTAAAATTATTATAATAGTAAACCATAAATAAGAAAGTGAAACTTCTTGAGATCTGTGACCAACCAATATGGCCGCCATCAGTGACACAGGATGGGGGAGATCCCCATAACACCTGAATAACATTTGAAACGATTTTTGATAGATCTATTCTTTAAAAAATCCATCCTTGTAGATAGATTAAAAAAAATCGATATACCGTGTTAAATAGACCGTTCTTTTAAAAGATCGATTCATATCGCCCATCTCTAGTTCAGACTCACAGCTTTTCCACCGACTGACAGAACACACTGTAAGTTCATAGGGAGTATTTTAGGAGTCTCAATTAAATAGCTCCAAATTAGTAAATTTTATTTATTTTTAAGCTATCTATATGATCAATCAAATGCATTAAAACTAAATTATGTGCTGAATTGGATTGCAATAAAAATGCGTATGTTCAATCGATTATATTAAAACTAAATCAGATTCTAAATTAGCTAGAAATAAGAACCAGTGTAGTCCATTGAACACGTTATAACGAAATCAGTTCCAACCTTAATTACTAATAACAATGCACACAATAGAATATATTAAAACTAAATTAATTAGTAATAATGACGTAAATGTTAAATTAAATTCATTAACTATAAATAAGGAGGTAAATTAATCTAATAACAACTTGTATGTTTAATTGAATACATTTATATTAACGGAAGTTAAGCAATATCAAGCAAGGTGGGCGTGGACAGTACCGGAATGGGTGACCGATCACGTGCTGTTGGCATTTTAAAAAGGTGGCACCGTATAGATAGCCCGGCGTTAATAGCCCCATTGTTGATACACCGTTAAACAAAACAAAAACAAAAAAAGGTATATCTACAATTAGATTTTTCTTATTAAGGCAGCATAATTAGCGAGTCGGACTGTCATGAGATGCAGATTTTGTTCTCGCTTTTCGTGTTTTTTTTCCCAAATACCCTGCTTTATAAGGGGGGCTGAGGGGCTGCAGCCTGAAATGCATGTAACCTTAAAAATGAATTAAATAAGATCACTTAGTTCAGGACAAATAATTGTATTGTATATATATATATATATATATATATATATATATATATATATATATATAATATATACACACATATACAGACCCACAAATTTGAACCACTTTCTGAAACGTAAATTTTTCTATTCTGTATTTCCGTATTCGGTAAGAACTCAACCTCATATGCGGTTTTTGGGAGGAAAATGTGCTAAAATCACATGTGTTTTTTATTACACTTTCTTCTTTATGATATTTTTATTACTATAAGCTGCTTTATGGATTAATTTCTGCCCTTAGGCTATTTTACTCTTTGCAGGAGGAATATTAATTGGGACTATTATAAAACTTCCATTTGCCCCAGGCGTAAAAAAGAACTCACAAGAATGAACCGCTATTGGCGAAAGGTAGATGAATGGGTTTTAGCGTTTATTCCTCGTTTGATATATAAAAGCATTTGTAGGTTGAACCAAGCGGAATTAAGTTGCTTCGGGGAGAGGTGATCTTCTTCGAGAACAATCAAGTAGAAGCATACTCTGTCCAGAGGAGCTAAAGGATCTTCATAGAAAGTAATTTTCCAGATGATACGGACAAGCAATAATCGTTTAGTAGATTAGGTGGAGCTACAAGGAGCGGCATTCTTCGTCCAGAGGAGTCAGAGTAGCATCATGGAGAAGCAGTCTTCGTCCAGTGGACTCAGAGTAGCATAATAGAGACTCAGAGTAGCATCATAGAGAGGCAGTCTTCGTCCAGTGGAGTCAGAGTAGCATTATAGAGAGGCAGTCTTCGTCCAGTGGAGTCAGAGTAGCATCATAGAGAGGCAGTCTTCGTCCAGTGGATTCAAAGTAGCATCAGAGAGAGGCAGTCTTCGTCCAGTGGATTCAGAGTAGCATCAGAGAGAGGCAGTCTTCGTCCAGTGGAGTCAGAGTAGCATCATAGAGAGGCAGTCTTCGTCCAGTGGAGTCAGAGTAGCATCATAGAGAGGCAGTCTTCGTCCAGTGGAATCAGAGTAGCATCATAGAAAGGCAGCTTTCTTCCAGTGGAGCCAGAGTAGCATCATAGAGAGGCAGTCAACGTCCAGAGGAGTCACAGGAGCCACAAAAATCTTCGTTCAGTAGATGTGGTTAAGCTGCATTAAGAGGATATCATTGTCGGCGTTTAGACATAAGGAAAAGGTCAATAGCGCGAATTACATTGTTCACGCTTCTGAAAAGGCCAATTACTCACTAACTAATATGCCGGGCCTGAAATGCTAACGCCAATATATTGGTGCTTCGCCCTCTGGGCCAAAGCCGCTGACCAATATATTGATGCATCGTCGTCAAGACCAACGCCATTCACCAATATATTAGTGCTTCGCCGGCTGGGTCAAAGCCGCTCACCAATATATTGGTGCTTCGTCGGCTGGGCCAAAGCCGCTCACCAATATATTGGTGCGTCGTCGGCTGGGCCAAAGCCGCTCACCAATATATTGGTGCTTCGTCGTCTGGGCCAATGCCGCCCACCAGAACTATATTGGTTCTTCGTCGTCTGTGCCAAAGCCGCTCATCACCAATGTATGGGGGTTGAATGGACCCTGATTGATAAATATTCGATCCAATAGACCATATATTCGCTATAAATGTATTAGATACTATCTGTTTGATGTAGTTCTCCTAGCAAGAGACCTGTCAAGAAGTGCTGTGTGGGTTCCCCGACCCATAGACAAGCACCTTGGATATTAAATGCCATGGGGATTAGGAAGGTAATCAGGCTAGGAGAGGCGGTAAAGATCAAAGAGATTCCCCATTACTGGATATCTGTAGCTGCGGATATATCAATCCTAATTGGTCTAATCCGTACTTGAGGCCTCCTCATTAAACGTATTAACACTCCGGCGGCCCTTTCAATTCAAACACAACTCCATCAAAATCAATTTCTCAATATCTCACTCTCGAGTGGGCGTTTCAAATTTCCCCTCATCAACTCCAAATTATTCCCACTCTCATTAAAAGGGGCTTAAGTTCTATTGAAATCTGCTTTGTAACAGATTTTATCTAATTTGATGTGTGATTTATTAATCATATAGCTGCTAAAAGTGGCGAGCTTTAAGTGCCATTATACTTCCTATTCAGGTTCAAGAAATGGACACAACAGGAATTTACAAGACGTTTTTGTAAGTTTGTTATCAAATGGAAAAATCAACATATCGTTAATCGTTGACCGCTCCCTCCTGTTTTACCTGAAGTAAATTTATCCAAAACCATATTGTAACTAGCAGAAGTGTTTTCCTCGCTGGAAAAGCAAAAGGTCAATAGGAGGAGAATGAATATAAGATGACAGTGGTTGGGAGCGGTCCCAGCAAAAACTACTTACAAACCCCCCACAAGTCCACCTCTTCTCTCCCACAGGCCCACAAAAGTTTGGGTATTTATCTGATTCCTCCTTTCCACGACACCTGAGACGTCCTTTTTTGTATTCAGGCCGCCAACATTACTTTAAAGTGTATAATAATTCAGTCGAAAAATTAAAATTATTCCTCATTAAGGCATTCTACGGTATTAACTTAAAATTTATATAATTCAATATGCAAAATTACTTATTTCAAGCCGAATTGAAAATTCAAAGGTGGCTGCGAGTTACGGAATAAATGGCGAAGCGTAAAAAGTCCGCAGAAACGCATGCGGCATGTTAGCGCATTTTTATAACGTTACTTTCCCATCTTGGAAAAAAGCCTTGGAATAAAAACAGTAAATATTTGCTTTGTTATTTCGTGATAAGTTATATCACCTAATCCAATAAAATATTTTTAAAAAGTGAGGTTTTCGGTGCTATTTCGTTTTGGTAAGAACATGTTATGTAAAAAAAAAAACTTCTAACAACGAAAAATGTCTTCTAGATTTACCCTGGTCTACTAGGCGTCTAGAGGACCTTAAACTCACCATTTT
>OX328132.1:22914596-22979596 GCA_946811695.1 Gonocerus acuteangulatus
AAGAGAGGGGCTATTATAATAAGCAGGATGACCCTTTCATGTGATATTTTTAAACAACCATTTCATTATGCTACCTTTAGATCGTTTTTTGGGGTTAAGATAGTTCGACCCGTAAACAGCCTTTGCTGCGCAGGACGGCATGGAAGTACTTATGGAAGTCAAAAAAAAAAAAAAATCAGTCCCGTAACAGGCCACGAGGGCCCTGAGGGGCAGATACTATAGAGGTATCTGATTCATGACCATACGACACACTAGGGAGATAGTGTGGCCAGTACTATGCTCCGGCCACCTGATTTTCCCCTTGGCTGCTTCGACTGCTACAGTCATTAGCACCCAAGGTACCCATTATTAAATTAATTAAAGGCTGGGTTGGCCTAGGGACGGTCAGGGAGGCCGAATTCAACCCATCAACGAAGACACTGGAAGAAAAAATCTTTAGTGCTTGCTCGGGATTTGAACTTAGGTCCTCCAACTTATTAGTCCAATGCTCTACCACTGAGCTAACCTCGCCCCCTATGGATGTCAATGCGCCGACAAAAAAATTCCAGCTGGCGTTTTTATATAATTCTTATCCGTCGCATGATTTGGAAAGCTTTTAATATAATCTCATAACATTTTGCTATCACAATTTTTGCTGGAAATTTAAACGCACAAAGCCATTTTACATTCGAACAAATTTAAATAACAGGTGAACAAAATATTCAAGAAAGGCGAGTTTTTTGGGACTAGAATGATTATAAGGCCTCGGGTACGGTACGAGCGAAGAGCGATAAGCGAAAATCTTCAGAGCAACGTATTATTGTTAAGCTGGAGGGCAGTAGGAATGAGGGAGGACTGGCTACAATACGCATGAGCGACAATGCGACGTCACTTGCAGGTTACAGCCTGTCGCTCATCGCTTGGCCCAGACAATTTTTTTCGTCACTCACCCCAGACATTATATTTTGCGTGCTATAAAAAAGGCTACAGAGTCTAAATCTTAACCGGAATGCTTTTTTTTTTTTTTTTTTTTTTTAAATGAAAGCTAATAAAATTTAGAACAAATTTGGCAAATCAAATTTATGGTTTTTGTTTCCCTTCTTTATTAAATTACGTGGAAAGATGTTTATAACCATCCAATGTTTATAACCTTCTAGCTACTATTCTTAAACATTTTAAAATATGAATACTAATAAAAGAGTAAATTGGATGATAGTGAATGTGAGTTTTTAATTTCGGAAGTACAAAGTATGGAATGACAGACACAGTGATTTTAAAAATACAATCATGATCAAGAAACTATGAGAAGAGGTTGGAAACGCATTAAACATGCAAGGTAAGATATTTGTATTAATTAAACATTTAAAATATTTTTTAATTAATAAAACGTATATTGGAGTATGCGGAGACAAAAGGAAATTACCGCCCAGCCGCTCTGATTCGTAGCCAGTACCCCTCTTCTGCTAATCGCTCAGTCGCTCTGTCGTTCATCGCTCGTAACGTACCCAAGGCCTAATGGTGCAGCTACACTGGATCCAATACCCCCCAACCGTCGCACAGTGGGGCCAAACGACATTTCGTATTACCGAAGTCAAAAGCATTATTTATTTTTTTTCTTTTTTTTTATTTTTCTTTTTTTTTCTTTTTTTTCTTTTTTTTTTTAATTAAAGCTAATAAAATTTAGAACATCTTTGTCTGGCCAGATTTTTGTTTCCACTTTTTATTAAATTACGTGTGAATGATTCACGAACTTTTACAATTGAACATAAAATAATATTTAATTTTTCATCTAACATAATATTAGCGCAGATATCGTTGAAAAGTAATAAAAACAGATGTTACTTTAACAGTGATAGGAAAAATGTGTAAAAAAAAAAAAAAAAAAAAAAAAAAAAAAAAAAAAAAAAAAAAATGTTGCTGAGTGACATATAGCCTTAGTCGAATTAATTTCCTCCCCAAAACTGGCAACCCAAAACTGTTCATGTTTCTGAATTCCTTATCCATAAGGTTATTATATATTATAAGATGATATAGCTAACTCGTATGGTTTTAAGTTGTGTTTTAATCCTCGTCGCTAATTCATAGAGTGCGCTATATTTTTTTTTCTTTTTAAGGCTCTTCGACAACTAGGCCATTAGCGCCGAGTGCACGATATTTCGCCAAGATTTGGTGAAATCTTGTTCACTCATAAATGCACAAGACTGGAGAAACAAGCCATCAATCTCCAATTAAAAAATTAAAAACAAAAGGTTGAGAAGCTCGGGTTTATATTAAAATAAAATAAAAGTTACAGGAATATTTAAAAATCTTATTAAAAGTTAATTATCATAATTGCAGACTTAATCGATTTCATAAATAAAATTCATACATCAAAGCAATTATTAAATTGTCTTTTTAAAAGTTCGTGCTTCTTATGAATTCACTAAATAATTATTAATATTACAATATAAAAATTAGTCATATTATACCATAAATCACATTTTATTTAATTATATCTGTCTCACATTTCCAATTTTAAGTAATTACTGAAATTACCTAATTTTTCAAAAGGGGGCATGTAATGCAATCAAATTGAGTTGTTGTCTCCGATAAATAAACGTAGGCCGAGAAGGGGTTGAAACAAATATAGAATCCATACGCGGCAAGTCATGTTGTCTCCGATAAATAAACGTAGGCCGAGAAGGGGTTGAAACAAATATAGAATCCATACGCGGCAAGTCATGTTGTCTCCGATAAATAAACGTAGGCCGAGAAGGGGTTGAAACAAATATAGAATCCATACGCGGCAAGTCATGTTGTCTCCGATAAATAAACGTAGGCCGAGAAGGGGTTGAAACAAATATAGAATCCATACGCGGCAAGTCATGTTGTCTCCGATAAATAAACGTAGGCCGAGAAGGGGTTGAAACAAATATAGAATCCATACGCGGCAAGTCATGTTGTCTCCGATAAATAAATGTAGGCCGAGAAGGGGTTGAAACAAATATAGAATCCATACGCGGCAAGTCATGTTGTCTCCGATAAATAAACGTAGGCCGAGAAGGGGTTGAAACAAATATAGAATCCATACGCGGCAAGTCATGTTGTCTCCGATAAATAAACGTAGGCCGAGAAGGGGTTGAAACAAATATAGAATCCATACGCGGCAAGTCATGTTGTCTCCGATAAATAAATGTAGGCCGAGAAGGGGTTGAAACAAATATAGAATCCATACGCGGCAAGTCATGTTGTCTCCGATAAATAAACGTAGGCCGAGAAGGGGTTGAAACAAATATAGAATCCATACGCGGCAAGTCATGTTGCCTCCGATAAATAAATGTAGGCCGAGAAGGGGTTGAAACAAATATAGAATCCATACGCGGCAAGTCATGTTGTCTCCGATAAATAAACGTAGGCCGAGAAGGGGTTGAAACAAATATAGAATCCATACGCGGCAAGTCATGTTGTCTCCGATAAATAAACGTAGGCCGAGAAGGGGTTGAAACAAATATAGAATCCATACGCGGCAAGTCATGTTTTAATTCCTATTTTCATATAATTTGTTAATATGCTGGCCCTTTCTTTTGTTTTTTTTTTAATTCAACCCCGTGCTTTTAAACGCCCTCAAATCCCATACACACATACACAAACATGCCCACTTACTTGTATGCATGTGTCTGTTAACATGATTGCGTCTACTTACTGGTAAGATCGCTATCTAAGATTATGAATAATCGAGCTTATGTACTCACTCAAGCTGTAGGTCCATGAAGCTGGTCTCAAGTAAGAAAATAGGTCGTACCTGAAAAATATAATATAATTTAAAATGAATTAATAAAATAAGAAACATTTGAGTAAATAATGAAAAAAAAAAATCAGTTTGTTCTTTTCAGTGTTATGATCAAACAATGAAATAACTTTGTTGTTTAGATGCTCTCGTATAAATTATTAAGAAGTCAAGAGATGGTTGGATTCGGCTAGGAGAAAAAAACATCAGATCTTCAGGTAGAAATCTATATTGGATGTTTCGTCTGCAATCAGGCAGTCTTCTTGAGCTAAAAATAAATGTACAAAAATTACAAATAAGAATAATCGGACAGTAAAGATGTTTTTTCTTAAACGTCATGACAGTAAATTTTCAACCCATCTTATTTTTAAAAAAGTCCGTCTCGCAGGACTGCATCATCTTAGCGCGGTTCCGTTCATATCCCTAGTATAATTTGGAAAGATTAAAATAGAAGCAGTTATTATTTTGGTTCCACCAGTCTTTTTTTTTAAATTAATTATTATGATGGCGTGTCAACCCTTAAGGTCACTAACGCCATTCCTGTGAGTAGTAAAGTCTTGAAAGGTCATGATTTACAATCTTACCTGGAAGGGTCCGCTACACTAGAAACAGACCCGCTAGTGACAAGGTCTTGGAATCTTGGAAATCTATATTTCTAACAATAAATTGTTTTTGTTATTTTACTTAACCAGTTTTATTGTCAAATACATTATCCAACTATAAGCAATTTAAAAATAACAAGGAATAAAAAACAGACAAAAAGAACAGTTCGAATAAACGAAATCAATTAATTTAAAGCTTTAAGCACTTTTTTCTCCGATTGACATCGCCTAATTAAAACTTTCTTCAGAACCTTTTTTGTAGAGCATTTAGTAAGCTTCCGAATGGTAATCTTCCGCTTCACAAGATTGTCAACGGTTTTCGAGATACTAACGAAATTATACAAAGATACCAAAACTTTTTTTGTCTGTTAATAAAATATTTTATTCTAACCCTTCCTTTACTCTAAACGTAACAAAAATTTCAACATATTAGTGTTGATGAAACTCCAACATGCAGAAAATGTTTCAACTGTATCCAATAATTCTAAGTACCAAAATCAAAGACAAAGAACCCTCCCTAGGAAGGACGCTAGGCAGTTGAAAAGCTATATATCTTGGAAATCCATATCTCTAACATTAAATTGTTTTTCTTATTTTTCTTAACCTGTTTTATTTTCAAATACATTATCCAACAATAAGCAATTAAAAAATAACAAGGAATAAAAAACAGACAAAAAGAACAGTTCGAATAAGCGAAATCAATTACTTTAAAATTTTAAGCTCTTATTTCTCCGATTGACATCGCCTAATCAAAACTTTCATTAGAACCTTTTTTTTAGAGCATTTAATAAGCTTTCTAATGGTATTCTTCCGTTTACCAAGATTCTCAACCTTTTTCGAGATATTAATGAAAGTAAACAAAGTTACTAAAACTTTTTATGTCTGTTAATAAAATATTTTATTCTAACCCTTCCTTAACTCCAAACGTAACCAAAATTTCAACATATTAGTTTTGATGAAAGTAGAACATGCAGAAAATGTTTCAACTGAATCCCATGATTCTAAGTACCCAAACCAAAAACGGTATTCAAAAAATATTTTTCCAATTTTCTCGAAAACGGTTAAAGCTATCGCCTTGAAAATGGTTTCATTCGTTTTCCTAGCCCAGGAATCATATAAAACGAGTACTTAGAAGCTTATGAACTCAAAAACGTAAGCGTTACGATTTTTTTTGCGCGAATTTCGCCCCAAACGCCATCTTCCAGTAGGCGGATTTTTCTGGTTAACGAATTTGACCTTTCAAATTGGACGAAGGATTTTTGTACCAAATTTCATCAAAATCGGACCATTCGTCTTCTATCTAGAGAGCGAACAGACAAATATATATATATATATATATATATATATATATATATATATATATATATAAATATATACATATATATATATATATATATATACAAATTTGAACCACCGTTATTTTCGGTCTCTAGGGGTTCTGAAACGCGAAATTTTCTAGTCGGCACTTCCGGATTGTTTCATTGTATCAACCCTATAAGCGGGGTTCCTCCCTATGGGGGAGGGAGGAACCGCGCTAAAATGAACAATGGGTAGATAGGTAGTTAATCCCCTAGGTAGGTAGATGGGTAGTTAATCCCCTAGGTAGGTAGATAGGTAGTTAATCCACTAGGTAGATATAGGTAGTTAGTCACCTAGGTAGGTAGATAGGTAGTTAATCCCCTAGGTAGGTAGATAGGTAGTTCATCCCCTAGGTAGGTAGATAGGTAGTTAATCCCCTAGTTAGATAGATAGGTAGTTAATCCCCTAGGTAGGTAGATAGGTAGTTAATCCCTAGGTAGGTAGATAGGTAGTTAATCCCCTAGGTAGGTAGATAGGTAGTTAATCACCTAGGTAGGTAGATAGGTAGTTAATCCCCTAGGTAGGTAGATAGGTAGTTAATCCCCTAGGTAGGTAGATAGGTAGTTAATCCCCTAGGTAGGTAGATAGGTAGTTAATCCCCTAGGTAGGTAGATAGGTAGTTAATCCCCTAGGTAGATAGATAGGTAGTTAATCCCCTAGGTAGGTAGATAGGTAGTTAATCCCTAGGTAGGTAGATAGGTAGTTAATCCCCTAGGTAGGTAGATAGGTAGTTAATCCCATAGGTAGATAGATAGGTAGTTAATCCCCTAGGTAGGTAGATAGGTAGTTAATCCCCTAGGTAGGTAGATAGGTAGTTAATCCCATAGGTAGATAGATAGGTAGTTAATCCCCTAGGTAGGTAGATAGGTAGTTAATCCCCTAGGTAGATAGATAGGTAGTTAATCCCTAGGTAGGAAGATAGGTTGGCTATCTATCCTCAACTCGACTACCTTTCACATTACTCTGCTTATAATTCAGTTAGTTGACAACATGACGAGTATTACTCTTGCATGAGACACATCTAAGTACTATGACATTCTCCACCAACCAGATAAATGAAAAACAACAACAACAGTTAGTCTGTATAAACCGAGAAGAACGCATTCTAATGAATTTAAGCCTAATGAGTACGGGCATATTGAGCGAATTGGATAAATACCGTAAATAAAAGTCGAGCCCTGAAGTAAATGTAGGAGAAAATAAGGTTTCCAGGGGGAGGCTTATCTCTGCCTAGCGTAGAGGCAGGGGGAGGTACCCAGTCTACTGCCAGCCACCTAAATACACAGAGAGTACCCAGTCTACTGCCAGCAACCTAAATACACAGAGAGTACCCAGTCTACTGCCAGCCACCGAAATACACAAAGGGAAACCATTCTACTGCCAGCCACCGAAACACACAAGAGTACCCAGTCTACTGCCAGCCACCGAAATAAACAAAGGGAAACCATTCTACTGCCAGCCACCGAAACACACAAGAGTACCCAGTCTACAGCCAGCCACCGAAATACACAGAGAGTACCCAGTCTACTGCCAGCCACCGAAACAGACAAGAGTAGCCAGTCTACTCCTATCCACCGAAATACACAGGGGGTACCCAGTCTACTTCAAGCTATCCGAATGCACACGTAGCACCCTGTCCACTGCGAATTTAGAAGACTTTATTAAGACAAATCTACAAAAGGTATTGGTACTTATGTACCAGCTGCACCAGGTAAGAGATAAGTGGGTCTCGTTCAGTGATCTGGATCATGAAATGAGAACTTAATTGAAGTTGTGGCAATATGGCGACGGAAAGACCATTTATTAAGAGTATCAACGAGTTGGATTGACTAGAGTTCCGGTATAACCTTGAGCGAGCGTAGAGAGCGGAAACGCATAGCAATTATTCCATTAACATAAGTGCTACTGATTTCCTAGGTTATATAAAATTAGCACTTATGTTAATGGAATAATTGCTATGCGTTTCCGCTCGCTACGCTCGCTCAAGGCTATATCGAAACGTTCGAGGAACAAGTCTCATGGGTGTAAAGTAATGATAGACTGGAGGATTTGGCTTTAGGGGATGGGATATTAAATGTCTCGTGCTCAAAGGTAAGCAAAACACTATTAGAGCCCTGTGCCAAGTGCCCTTTATTGAAACCTTAGCACCTAAAGTCAGACCTAAACCAAACAAACAGAGGTAAAACGGTGTTTGAATTTCTTTTAAAATGACCCCCAATAGGCAGAGAATGGCATTGAAGTAAAACAAAGGGTTGTGTTGATACTATTCAAGACATTAACCCTTAATTAGTGGCGTCGGGTCATATTGACCCGAATGTATTTGTTTATTCAACCTTTGCCCTTTGAAATCTTTGTATTTCAATAAATATTATTGTTTATGATTATTTATTTAAATTACTTTACACCAAAAAAATCAATTTAAAGTTTGTTTCACTAGGGCCCCGACACCATTAGTTATGGAAGAAAAAGCACGCCACTAATTAAGGGTTAAAGGATTGATTACTTTCTCAATACCACCAACCTTGGAGAGAGAAAGAGAGATAGCGAGTGAGAGAGAGAGAGAGAGAGAGAGAGAGAGAGAGAGAGAGAGAGAGGGGGGGGGGGGGGGGAGGGAGGGAGGGGAGAGAATGAAATTAAGTTGCTAAATAGGTTTCATTTTAGTGTTTCAGTGCACGTCGACTTTATGTGTAACAAACAAGGGAAATCTTAAGAAGCAAGTTGATCTTGTACTAACACATCCTGCCTTGGAAAAGTGTCAATTTCTTTGTACGACAAACCCTCCGAATTGAAAGGAAGGCAAGTGTAAGGGCAAACGGAATAAGTTGACAATGTATCCAGAGAGAGAGAGAAAGAGAAAGAGAGTGTGTGTGTGTGTGTGTGTGAGAGAGAGAGAGAGAGAGAGAGAGAGAGAGAGAGAGAGAGAGAGAGAGAGAGAGAGAGAGAGAGAGAGAATCCTGGGTGCTCGACCGCTAACAATGGTTATTGTCAGCTAACAATGTGGACAGAGCCTAACATCCAGCCTACTTTCCTCCAAAGCATCCGTCCACCTCACCCACTACCTTCAGCCCTTAAGCAACAGTCTACGCCCTTAAGAGTGTCTACTGAGAGCTATCCAAACGGAAAACATTTGTTGAGAACAGGAAATCACCTTGAAAAAGAAAAACGTGAGACGCACAAGTACTACGTCATCATTAGGGTATTTAGGCTGCTAACGCATACACTCTCCCACTTTCAAGTTATAATTTCGACGGAGATGCTTTAGGTCAATTCAGGTATAGAACCAGCAGCAGAGTTTTGTAATGAGGGAGTTTAAAATGTAAAATGCCTGAAACGCAACAACTGTGCTATCATAAATGTATTTTGGCTTAACTCCTGGAGTAGTAAGGTTGCCATCGCATATGTCCTACCAATTTCAAATTATAATTTCGTCGGAGGAGCTGTAGGCCAATGAAGGCAGCAACATCGACAGAGGTTTGTAAGGAAAGTAGTTTCATGCTCACAGGAACTGCGTAACATAATGCTTGTGTGGTACTGAAAGCTTAGAATGAAACGAAACCCAACACAGCCAGCATAGCTTTCTTTGACTAAGATCCAATCAAACGTTATGTTTCAACCTTTCTTGTGAAGCATTTAGGATTTCGAATATGGCTCGTATTCGTGGCTATCGCCTTGGATTCTAATGTGGGAGATACAGGTTCACCTACAGCAATTGAGTTTTTTCATTGAACCCCCCGGGGGCCTGTTGAAAAAGGTTCTTTGCCGCGCCATGGATGATTAGGAAGAGTGGCAACCTATAGATAGCCCGGCGCTAATGGCCTAAAAAATTACCTACAACTTCGAAAACTGCTCACCGCTAATAATAACAAATTAAAAAAAAAGTCCACAACTTTAAAATTAACGAAAACTTATAAATCATAGTTATAATCAATTTGAGGTATGTGAAAAACGTTTTATGTCCTTATGACGTAGTTGAGTACCCAAAACCAAAAATTAGCTTTTCCCACAATTATCGAAAACGTGAAAGATATCCCTTTGGTTCAAAATGTTTTCTACGAAACCCCACGTCAAAAAAACCTATATTAAGTGTGCATATATGCATATTAACGTAAAACCGTGGGCTATTTATGATTGGCATTTATTAATCTCCCTATTGGCATTGAAGGGCTTAAAAATATACTCCTGATGAGGTACTTGTAGAGCTGGAATGATTAAATCATATTCATTATTTTACATTCATTCTTGGACCAGTCGCCTGATGAATATTGTAATAAGTTTATCTAATAGTGCCACTTTATAATAAATATTATTATATGAAAAATCTTCGAGCCCTCGGATCACTATTATTCAAGAATAGTAAATTCATTAAAAGAGTTATACTTTTCAGAAGTATAAAATTTTGCGTTTAATATATAATATTTCCAGTAAGACACTTTAGCAGACGCTAATAAATCATTTAAAACCTCCAGTTTCCAGGCTATAAGTAGCTCGTTCGCAGGGGCACGGGTAGATTTTCTTTGGGAGAGAGGGTAGCCTCTTCATTTCGTTTTAAAACATTCCCAGAAGGGTGGAAATGGGAAGTGAGAAGAAGAGCTTGACTCCTCTAATCCCCTCAAATCCAGAGCCAAAACAGAACCCGAGTCCTGTTTAATTTAAGTAACTACCCTATCCAGGGAACTTATAAACTCCATCTAAGAAAGCTCCTCCTTTTCTCGCCTTTACCGTTTCATCAACTTTCTTGTTTGTCTTAACATAGTTTAGTGCCCAACAAGTCACTTAGGGCTCATTTAACTCGGTTTTATATGCTTAGAGGTTTTCGAGAGACCATTGTGTGTAACGTGTCTTCTCGGACTTGGCATCAAGTAAACCCGTAAGGAAGAAGACGTAGCGTATGCCAACCTGCCTCACCTAGCTCCTTATAAAGTCTCATCTCTAACTTGGTACCAAGAAAATCTGCGAGGAGCTAGACAGTCTGCAACGTGTACAGACCCCTCCAAGCCAATGTAAATCGTCACCACTGACTTGGCAACAATTCAACATTACGCAAATAGACATGCTGCAACACGTACCGAACCTTATGCCAATCTGTGGCGAGGAGATACGACAACCAACAACATGTTGCGTAATGCCAGTCTACTTACCAAGCCAAAGTTACCTCTTTCTTGTCAACAAATAAACCTGAAAGCGTGTTATGTTAGAAAGTGGATAGTGACATAATAAAGTGTGAATAGTTATTTAACAAAATTGACTGTTTTAACATATTCATGTAAAATTCGTCTTTCTATGACATCATCAACGTTTAGTTCCATCTAGTAAGTTATTTCTCTCTTAATGTATATTTTATTGTCCTCAAAGACGAGAAGATAAATTTAATTTAGAGTAGCTCACTCATTGCTGCTAGTTCGGCTCGTCCATCTGCTAATTCATTTCCCTCTAGTCCGGTGTGTGCTTTTGGTCAACTTTCTTATAACAGCAATATTACTTTCGGAGGACCGTAGTAAGTGCCAACGAATTTCACGATTCATTAAGTTAATGACTATAGAATTACCTATTCTGTCAGTTGATGATTTGCACCCTGTGAGTATAGTAACTGTCTGCCCAACCAAGAGGGTGTAGAGAGGGCATAGTGAAGGTCCTACTGCCTGTAGAATTCTCCAGCTTGTCCGGGGGTGTCAAAGAACAATGCTGGAATTCAGCTAGCCCACACCTCTCTCAATGGCCCTGTCTACCTTCCTCTGCTCCCTTTTACTTTAGTCTATTTTGTTTATTACTTGTTGTAGTCATTCCCGGAAGTCCCTTGATTTTTTTTAACAGTGTTCCTTTTCTTACCATTGTGTGAGTTTATTGTTGACCACGGTGATTTTTAACAAAAAAATCGCTCACAAAGTAGGCGAGGAATAAGACCATTAAAGGGAATATCTGTCTCAGATTTGAGTACGGTATGAATCCACTAGAAAGAATATAGGTCTCGGATTGATGGAATGAAGACATTAAAAGAAACGCCCGGCTGAGAGAGTTGTATGGAATAAGGAGATAATTCTATCTCATACTAGTGTATGGAATGATGACATTGGAGACAGAGAGTTGTATGGAATAAGGAGATAATTCTATCTAATACTAGTGTATGGAATGATGACATTGGAGACTGAGAGAGTTGTATGGAATAAGGAGATAATTCTATCTCATACTAGTGTATGGAATGATGACATTGGAGGCTGAGAGAGTTGTATGGAATAAGGAGATAATTCTATCTCACACTAGTGTATGGAATGATGACATTGGAGACTGAGAGAGTTGTATGGAATAAGGAGATAATTCTATCTCATACTAGTGTATGGAATGATGACATTGGAGGCTGAGAGAGTTGTATGGAATAAGGAGATAATTCTATCTCACACTAGTGTATGGAATGATGACATTGGAGACTGAGAGAGTTGTATGGAATAAGGAGATAATTCTATCTCATACTAGTGTATGGAATGATGACATTGGAGGCTGAGAGAGTTGTATGGAATAAGGAGATAATTCTATCTCATACTAGTGTATGGAATGATGACATTGGAGACTGAGAGAGTTGTATGGAATAAGGAGATAATTCTATCTCATACTAGTGTATGGAATGATGACATTGGAGACTGAGAGAGTTGTATGGAATAAGGAGATAATTCTACCTCATACTAGTGCAAGGAATGATGACATTGGAGGCTGAGAGAGTTGTATGGAATAAGGAGATAATTCTATCTCATACTAGTGCAAGGAATGATGACATTGGAGGGAACGCCCGGCTGAGAGAGCCTTTAGAACAAAGATAAACAAGAGGAAGGAGTACGAAATTAAACTCCTTAATATTAAAACTATTCGTCCTATATTATAAAAAGCGAAATTTCTACAGATGCATGCTAAATTATTTACCATATTTTACCATATATTTTACCAGTATATGCACTAAGTGGAATATGTTAACTGAATTTATGCTTTACCAATGGACATTGTTTCGACCTTATTCTGAAAAATTCTGTTTTGTGACTAATACCATTCAATAGGCATTTTCTCTGTGAACTCTACAATGAAACTGATAATCATTTTCCTGCACGCAGTGTATACAGATCAAGTCGGGAATGGCCATGTTCCTGAATTTCCTACTGGTTGCACCATAAAGCATTATACATCAATAGTCTCGACCGATTTCGAGTCGATAATGGCTATGCTCCAGATTTTCCTTCCGGTTGCACATTAAAGCTATATACATCAACCAGTCTCACAGCATTTCCTCCCAGTTGCACTATAAAGCACCATACAACAACTAGTGTCGTCTGATTAGAAGCAAATAATGATCATGCCCCAGAATTCCTTCCGGATGCTTCAACCAGTGTCGTCTGCGATCAGGTCGGTAAGGATCATATTCCAGAATTCCTCTCGGATTCTTCACCAACACTTTATTATGGTTTGTTCCTCAGCGCAATATACATCAACAAGTGTCGGCGGAACTACAGAAGACCCTCACCATGCTCCAGAAATTTCTCCAGGTTCCTCCAAAAATAAATATACATCAACAAGTGCCAACGGAACTATAAAAAAACACTGCTCATACTCCACAAAATAATACCCATTAACCAGTGACGAGCGATCAGTAGACTACTTCCATGGACTCTTAACTCGCAGGAGATAATAAATCCAAATATTCAACCCCTCCAGGAAAATTATTCTTTCAACCGTTCGTTAAGTTTAGAAAACGTTACACTGAATAAATACTAACGTGGGGGGAATCCTCAGTGAATGCGGTTTATAAAGACTCAATGAGATTTAAACTTCATTCATGATAAATATTTGTAAAAGAAGGCAGGAAATCCTCTTTAGAAAAGTCCCGAGGGCTGGGCCTGGGTTTTTTCTTTTCAACTTTTGGGCCGACAGTCTCTCCCGTTTATTGTCTGAATTTAATATTCCACAACAAATTTTTTACAACGCTAATTCCCTCAAAGTATTGTCTGCGAAGTAATATGATATTAAAATAATAAAAAAAAGTGAGTGACTACCGAGACCCCTAGCATTATTTATTGTAGGTCCCTAACCTTGCATTGTCCTACTTCATTTCTAGAGAGTTAGCATGGCCAACATCATTTTGTGATAGTTTTCGTCTCTGTTTTGTGGGAGAATGCAACTTAACCTTCCGTCACTCGCGCCGTTAGAAATTTTTAAACGGGCATGTTCCTCGCCGTATTCTATTTTTTAGACATCCTTTGTCTGAGTGATGGAGGTCTATGTTTGCCTGGACCCTTCGTCAGTGTGTCATCGGCATTCAAACTCAGAAAGTTGTGTGTCTTTGAAAATATCAAAGGTGCGAGTGTTGGTGTTATAAAATGTGAGTACCTTTTATTTTTATTTTTCATTCTTTTCAATGAAGTTTTTATTACTTGATGTATTGATTGATTTTAATAATTGTCTGGTGTCCCAGTAATATAATATTTTGCCATTAATAAAAGATATTTTTGAATAATATGAGATTTTTTATTTCTGTGAATCATTTTCACTAGACTGAAAGAATTAAATTAGAAGACATCCCGAGAATTTTATTAGAGCTGGACGAGGAAGAAAAGGTTCGAAGGGAAGCCATCGGCTATGAATCGGACAGTGTTCTAAGTGATGAAGATGTAGTCCATAGTGACCATGATAGTGACCCAAACAAGACTGGTGCGATGAAGAATAAACAGACAGTGAGAAATTCCTGGATTGTGAGTTTTTTTGGGCAAATAACGAATAAAAAATTGGACAAGTGTAATTTCTGCTGTATTGTAACGAAACGCGGTATACGTCGTGGGTAACTCATGAGAAAGAAG
Organism: Gonocerus acuteangulatus; assembly: GCA_946811695.1. Taxonomy (NCBI): domain Eukaryota; kingdom Metazoa; phylum Arthropoda; class Insecta; order Hemiptera; family Coreidae; genus Gonocerus; species Gonocerus acuteangulatus. Next base: position 22,929,134 of record OX328132.1, read on the forward strand.
TGTTGTAAAAATGAGCTGAATCGGTCAATCGGAAAGCGGGGGTTTAATTTGTAATATATTTCAATAGAAAAGCCCGCCAGACGTAGGTTCACAAAGCTGCCGCAAGGAGCGCTTTCTACCACTAGAGTGACTGTATCCTGTTCCTGCGTTAGATCAAAATACGATAATATGAGGTTTTTTTGTATTTATTACGTAGTGTAATAGGTACCTTGTGTAAACATAACTCTGGAAGCAAATTAATAATTGATCAGTTACTCATTACAAATTTAAAAGAGAACTATTCATGTTTTTATTTTATTTATGTAGGATATTTTAAGTAAATTGTTCTGGAAAGCAGTCTACACTACCCAAATTCTGAGGAAAGTGCTTAGTTATGCAGCTCCTGCGTGACGGCCTTTTTTTTTTTAATTTTAACATCTAGTTATGCATAACATAGATTTTTGGACGGTTACCAGCCGTTTATAGCCAGTATTGGGCTAGGCAGAATCGATATCTCGGGCGTGAAATGAATGTGTGTATTTGTTAAAATGTTCTTCGCCATTCTTAAATGAATAACTGATCTACCACTGAAGCAGCTACGAATAACGCCAACAGCAGATCCGAAGGTTGAGTTTTTACTAGCAATCAGTTTAATTGGTACAGTTTTTTCATTAAGAGCAACACTTCACTGTCCCCGGCAATTAAACAGATGCACTGTTCAATTTAAAACAAACAAAAAATATAAACGAGTGGGGTAGAAAATATATCACAATCAAGCGACTAAAACGACCTGCAAATGGGCAAGTTAATTGCTAAATTGCTAGCAATAATTAGAAAGCAATGACCCGGCAATATTTCAAAAATGTATTACCGGCAATGTTCGGCAAAAGATGTCACGCCAAAATTTTAATCACAGTGTGGCCCTCCAATTTTGCTTTACACATGCCATTTTTTTTTTAAATTTATTTATATTAAAAAGAATATCACCAATAAATCAAAGTAATTAATAAAGGATTAATCCGAAGTCGAGGTATGGTTTTTAGAAAAGTGGAACAAATGTTTTTGTAACTCTGATGTAGTTTATATATCACGACAATAAATTTTGAACCAATCTTATTTAAAAAAAATAAACATTCGGTAGATAGGTACCTATTAGAATAATGTTTTTATTTGTATTGTTGTCTTATGTCTTTGTGCATTTTGTTTACTTTTACACCTTTGTGCAGCCGAAACGTCCAATGCAGATTTCTTCCTGAAGGTCTGAAGTTTTTTTTCTTCTCGTCGAATCCGAACCATCCCTTTTCTTCGTAAAAATATAATATTTTTTACTGGTTGGAACTATACTCCAGTAAAAATTATCTCCGGTAATCTGAAAGGCCCCACGATTTCCACGTAAAATGGCTTCTAAAAAGTTTTCTAGAAATCTATAAACGCAAAGCCACGATCGAAACGATTTTTTTCGGGGATAACAAGTTCTTCGGAAAGCGAATTCCGCTAATTAACCCAGATTCTCTTGAATTGTTTAGTTTCCGTAAGGAGGGAAGGATGAAACGCGCTAAAATGCTTATTCATTAAGCAATCTTTATAGTATTTTCAACAGGATTTACAATTTGTATATAAAAGTGGATTATTGATTCATAACACATTTTCCCTTCGATAAGTCTATACAAAACAGTGACTTGAGAGTTTAGGGAAATGGGATGAGGAAATACAATACAAGCCCTTTGAAGTAGACGGTAGAGACCTAGTGTCGGCAACATCAAAGAGCCGCCTTACCCACTAACCAAAACAAACATCGCATTCCTACAAGACTCTAGCGCACAACTACAAGGGAATATATTGATGCAATAGTAAACACTGCAATATGTGTACTGAGTATTTATATTAAACCCACATCCACAAGCTTTGAGTTTTATAAAACTAATACAGGCATGCGATCTCCCCGACACCTAGGCGCTGTGTGGCGTCTGAATCGCCGCTGGCGCGTACATTTTTTTTCTTTCTTTTTAGTTTATTCCTTATGGCATATCGTTTTCATAACAAAAGTTAACAACTTAAAAATAAAATATATGAACAAACATTTTTGTTCCTTTATTTTATTCTTTAAGAAAAGTAAAGGGACAAAAAGGGGATACATTTAATTTAAAATATTTTAACCATGGCATCTGAAATATGCATAACAACTCTGGGGAACTTCGAAAACATAGAAATCAGGCATACTCAAACTTTTCAGTCCAAAGTCATAAGAACCGCCGTCAGTGTTTCCAAACTCGACCTCAAAAAAGGCTCCATTATTATTTTCGTTAAAAACGCAATATTGTCAACGATTCCAAAGCAAACCCTCGGCCCATCAAATTCCTGAAGGCCTCTCCAAAATAAAAATATTTTATTTATTTATTTAAATTTTAACGTCCATTATTATTAACTAAGACTTTTTGGTCGGGTTATCTAATTGTGAAAAATATAATCAATGAATAACGGTTGTTCAGCAAATAAAAATATGCATTTTTTTTTAACGTATTTTATGGGAACGAAATGCGACTAACAGTTAAGTAAAAGAAATTCAAATGGAAAAGAGAAAATGATATTCAATGCAAACTTGGGATCAGCTAGATTAATCTAATCTGCACCGCGGAAGAGTAGGACGGACAAGTGCTAGGGTCCAGTAACCTGTAGATAACCTGTATATACTGGAAAAGGAAGAGGGAGTTGAAGGTACAAGGCGAGATAGAATAATCTACTATGCACCGCGGAAGAGTAGGACGGACAAGTGCTAGGGTCCAGTAACCTGTAGATAACCTGTATAAACTGGAAAAGGAAGAGGGAGTTGAAGGTACAAGGCGAGATAGAATAATCTACTATGCACCTCGGAAGAGTAGGACGGACAAGTGCTAGGGTCCAGTAACCTGTAGCTAACCTGTATATACTGGAAAAGTAAGAGGGAGTTGGAGGTAAAAGGCGGGCTAGAATAATCTACTATGCACCTCGGAACGGGAGTGCGGGGAAGTGCTAATACCAGTAAAACCTAGTGCAGCTACTCCTATACGGGAGGTATAACCTTTAGATACTGGAGAAGGGCGAGAGTGTGGGAGGTAAAAGCCGGTATAGAATTATCTACTATGCACCGTGGAAGTGTAGAACGGACAAGTGCTAGAAACCAGTAAAACCTAGTGGAGCTACTCCTATACGGGAGGTATAACCTTTAGATACTCGAGAAGGGCGAGAGTGGGGGAGGTAAAAGCCGAGCTAGAATAATCTACTATGCACCACGGAAGTGGAGGGCGGGGAAGTGCTACTACCAGTAAAACGGAGTGCGGCTACTCCGATAAATATCCATTACCCAAAGCAAGCCTGATGAAAATTTAGCAAGGTGTCTTTCCTCCACTCGGACACCCAGTTTTTCTACAGTGATAATTTTCGGGAAAACTTAAAAAGGGCTATCTAAATCAAATAATTTTATTCTTCCGGCAAATATAAATTTCCATTAAAACAACGGGTTAGCAACTGCCGAAAAAATTGCTACAAATTATTTCCAATTATATTGTCGGCGACAATGCGTTATAATGATTATTTGACGCAATTATATTTTTGTGGCGGAAGATCAAACTACTTTTACATATTATTCTTCGTGAGTCATTTATTTATTATGCTCTATATGTTTCACGTCCACATGACGCCTCTTCAAAATAATTGTCATTAGTAAGCAGGAGTCTCTCAAGGCAGTGTTTTGGGCTCCGTTTTCTAAATCCCTAATACAACTGATGTTACAATACAAGTCCCGCCACAATCCTGGCATCCTAAACAGATGATTCTCTCTACCAGTGCACTTCAATAATTTGTCAATATATTCTTCTTGCAGTTGGGGTTGTTGTACATCTTGGGGTAATGTTGGACTCTCAACTTACCTGGCAATATCACACAACATTTAAGAGAGATGAACTTTACCGAGAATTTGATAGGCAACTAAACAACAAATCACATTTTAGTTATGAAATCGAACTAACTTGTCGTTTACAAGTCACTTCGTCAACCCATGGCATCTGAAATATGCAAAACAACTCTGGGGAACAGCGATAACATAGAAATCAGGCATACTCAAACTTTTCAGTCTAAAGTCATAAGAACCGCCGTCAATGTTTCAAAACTCGACCTCAAAAAAGGCTCCATTATTATTTTCGTTAAAAACGCAATATTATCCAGATTTCAACGATTCCAAAGCAACCCCTCGGCCCATCAAATTCCTGAAGGGCTCTCCAAACCAACATCACACAACCTCTATTTCTATCACGGCGACTCAGAAGACAGTGGCAGAGAGAACTGTCGCAGTAACCCGGTTGGAGTGGGATAGAGCTCGGTAGGTGCCTTTCAACGTCATCTGAACATCTTCAGACTACGTGGAGGATGATCTTCGTAGGCCTTTAGTTCAGACCCCTCCCCCCAATCTATCACATTACGAAATATACGTGTACATACTGTAAACTTCAATAAAGAAATTATTGTTATTTATAAATATTCTGTTCCCGTTAGGGCAAGGCCACACGAGCCGGCGAAATCACCCTACGGAAGCTACCAAGCAAAAGTATACGGGAGTGAATGGGAAACCACGCATGGTTTCGGATTTTCGAATAATATTCTTACATATCTGGAACGCTGTTGCGAAACCGTAGTAAAAGTTGACAACCTATTCGAAAGCTTATTGAAGTTTCTAAAATAAAAAACAAAACGATTCTTATGAGATTTTTGATAGACCTCATTTCGAGAAATCGGTGCTTAAAAGGAATAATGTCTGCTTAGGGTACTGTCAGTTTCCTGTTATGGCGCCTACAATCTTCGCTTTGAGATATCATTTTACATGTGCTTACATTTTTCACGAAAGATTAAGACAAAACGTTAACTGTCTCCATTCTAAGCTATTTCTATGAAAAAACATAATTCCTCGAAAAAGTAAGCACAACAATATTGTATGAATACAAGAAGAAAACTTAAGAATAAAAAAATATACGAAAGTATTTCCTCTCCAGAGTCCGTAGAAAGATTAATGTTAGGAATGTCAGAAGCATAGCGGAAGGATAAATTGTAAGGTATAAGGGGGAAGTGGGATGTCTGATCTATAGCAGCCTAGCTAGCTAGGAGTAGCCAAGCTCCGCATAGTTTCAGCTCATTCCAATATACAGGTCAGTTAATATTACATGACTTATGGCAGCGTCTCCTACCCGTTTCGTTTTTGGCAAATTCATCACAAACTATAACTGAGGTGGCTTAGCTTTGCGGATAGTTTCCTCCGAAATTCGGACAGCTATCAAACTAATGTTCAAATCAAACTAACCACCTCAGGGTAATATTCTCCAACTTAGGCTTCGTCAGAGCCACCATAATAGGTATTTTTGAGAAAAGTATACTTTTTTTTTTGTTTGTATTGATAATATATTTTACTGCATAATATTATTAATTGACATTTTTTTAATGAATTTCAAAAATGAAAACCAGTTCTTTTGTTTCTGGTAGAACTATTACTATCTGTTTTTCAGTTAGTGGTTCAAATTGAATGAATCCGTTTAATTTATGTAGTGACGTATGTGACCGTGTCCAGACTCCAAAACTGAGATAACTAACTAACTAACTAGGAGGTGCTAATGATCTTGGCAGTAGAAGCACCTATAATTAATAAATAAATAAAATAAAAACTAACTAGGATCAATGATAGTTTAGCCAGTGTCAATTTTTATTTTTTTGCAAAGCGTCTGCTTCTATTGGCATTAGCGTCTGCCTAGCTAGAGCTTTCTACCCTCTCTAAACATCCATTGTGGGCGACATTTATCTAGCGATTCAACCTAAAATCCGGTGAACTAGCAGCCCTGCTACCAGAGAATGAACTAGTTCCAGCTGAAAAAAATAAATATTTTTGGTTCTTTTTCCGAAGACCACATCCAGTTACTTTCAAGTATCTGTAGTGATTTTTATTAATGTATTTCTATCATATGTTTTTTATTTAATAGTGAATTTACCTTTATTTGTGAATGAAATTATATTAAAAAATGGATCTTTTGAAATTAGCTCGTGTTATTCCTGACAAAAAAGAAGACATCTGCAACAAAAGTAATTTAGAACAAGAGTATGTTCCAATGATCATGATACGAAATTATCTTCTTTAGAAAGAAATGAAAGATGGGTATGATATAAGAGAAGCTGTTGACAACCCACAGCTTTAGGCAACAATAATTGTCTCATTTATGCCAGCTAGTAATTCATTTGTATTTTTATAATATTAACCTTCCATATTAATAAATATTGCTTGCTGAAATATATTATTCTTATTTTCATCATGAAGATTAGATAGTTAGCCGTCGAGGTGATAAGCAATCAGGGAATAGTTGGGATTCGGCTAAAGAAAAACCTCAATACGATTATTGCAAAAAAAAAAAATCTATATTCAGGACGTTTCGGATACTCTTTGGTAGCCTTCGTCAGCAATGAAAGTGCCGGGAGGCAGACGAAGACCAAAGTTAACACTTAAGTAACCATAGTGGAAGTATATCTGCCTCCCGGCACTTTCATTGCTACCAAAGAGTAGCCGAAACGTCCTGAATCTAGATTTTTTTATAAGTTTTTCTTTAGCCAAATCCCAACTATTCCCTGATTGCTTATTCTTATTTTCATTTAGGCCATTACGTACAAATACAGATTATTTAAGTGTTAGATAGAAACCATCTGATATAAATATAGTAATCAAAATAAGGATTTAAAATCACTGCTATCAGAATGAAAGTAACTGCATGTGGTATTCGGAAAAATATCCTTATTTTTAGCCGAATGTTAGAAATAAAATATATTGTAAACGAGCGAAAAATATTTTTATTCAATGTTTGAAAATGAGAACGATTTGGAACAAGATAATCCATTATTATACACATCTAGGGAGCAAAAAATATAATCCGAATAAGACAAATAGGCTCCATTACGTTCAAATGGAAACAAAGAAGAAATTCTCTGCTCCTCAAAAGATATTTTAGCCTTAAATTTTGCCCCTAACGACCTTCCTTACCTTATTATCCCCATTAAAGGAATATTTTGAGAATAGACAAAGATTGTAGATTAACATTACATTTCTGCGATAAGCTTCAATATTCCTCATATAGATTAAGGATTCTCCTCAAAGCTTCCTTTCAGGGGCGTTCAGCCTTAGAGCTATTTCGAACATAAATATTTCTTCTTGTTCCTTTCAAAAGTAAACTACCATTTAAATTAAATTTATACTCTATCTTGAATATGAGAGATAAATTTGTTACTTTTAAAAATCAGATAAGATTATTTTACTTTTTCAAAACATTTTTACTTGTTCTTTCATGTTATATATATATATATATATATATATATATATATATATATATATATATATATATATATTTTGGATGGATGAGAATTACCAGCAACAATTACCATTTCACTGATATTGCACAATCACGCCTCTAGTCGGAGTATCTTTAATACGTCCCACCATAGGAAGGAAACCCGCTGATGATGTCGACCCCATGACGCTAATCCGGTATATATATATATTCTGAAACATGAAGTTTTCTAGTCATCGCTTCCGGATTAGCGTCATAAATTCAATTCATTAAATAAAATTCTAACGGATCACTGTCTGTACTTGGAAAATGTATGGACAAAAATACTATTGGGGGCCTTTATCAACGTGATAGTGCCCAAAAAAATGATTTTTAGAATTGTTGTGTTTGCCAGTGCGCGCTAATATCAAAACGGCTTATCCGATTTACTTACGGTTTTCACTAATATATTGTGTCAATCGGTTCATAAATAACAAAGTTATGCCGATGTATAGAATCACGACGAACATTTCATGAACTGTCGTTAAAACGATACAAACCAGTTTTTTTTTTTTGTTTTTTCGTCACGAAACTTGCTACATAGGACTCCGCTAGCAAATGATTGAATGAGTTCGTTAACCAGCGAAATTGGTTCATCTGGAGGGGGGTTTACTCCGGATCCAAAGTAGTTATTCGCCCGTACCGGCCGCAATTATTGTTGTATTGCTACGGAACTCTGTATTCGTAGTCGACATATTAATTGAAATAAACTAAGTCGGTTCACTAGGAGGGGGCGCTGCTCTGGAGTCAAATTACCAACTTGCCACTACCAACCGCAATCAATCTATACATTTTTTTTTTTATTTAACGGCGCTTCGACAACTAGGCCATTAGAGCCGACATCCAGGGTGCAGCGAGGAATTTTCCCAACGAGCCGTGGGATGAGAAAATTCCTGCCACCGGTGGGGATCGAACCCACCATCTCCCGCTTATGAATCTAAGGCACTAGCACTATACTACGGGGAGACCCCTATACATATATTAAAATTCTAACGGATCGCTGTCTGTACGTGGAAGGTATGAGGGAAAAATACTATTTGTGGCCTTTATAAACGCAATAGTACCCAAAACAATGATTTTTAGAATGTTTGCCTGTATGTCTACTGTCTGTCAGACACTCTATATACACTACGGTTTAACAATCCCTAAGGGGTCGGCTTAGTGGCTCTGTCACGTTTTAGCAATCCTAGCAGCCTGTATGGTTGATCCACGATGACTATACGTCTAACATCGTCTATAGAGAAGAATTACTGTAAAGTCGATTTTTTAAATACCCATACGACGGTTTTTTTAATACCAAATAAACCAAAAGATATATCCAAAAATTTGGCCCTAAGTCCACGCGGACGAAGTCGCGAGCACAGCTAGTATAATTAAATATTTCAACCATAATTCTTTTCGTGATTAGAATTTCACATATGTAATACATAAAACATATTTGCAATAGTTTTTAGTAACGCGGAATGAGTAATTTCCGGTAAAGATTGTGTCAGTTTCCTGTTGTGGTGCCTAACATCTTGCTTCTTAGCTTTCATTTTCCATTTTTACACATGTATACATTTTTCACAAACAAAGCATTTACTGTTTCTAATCTAAGCTTTCCAAATGAACTAGCTATAAGAACGAAACCGCGCTAAGATGACGCAGTCGCACTTATTGTTTTCCCCCACAATGCAGGACACATGGGTTTAGTGGAGTTTTCGTTCTAAAGTCGAGACTTGCGGGAGGGATTTGGGAAAGAGCTATTTTAGCGTCGGTAAATCGTATCTTTATTCATGAGTTCACTGTAACGTAATAGGCCTAGGCTATTGCCAAAGCGGAAGGACGCGCGCGCATTTCCATGTTCCTTCCTCATGAAGCGCCTCATTTTAAAGGGAAAGAAATTATGCGGTCTATGGGTATGCGCGCTTTTCAATGCCTCCCATATTAATGCAAGTCAACACAAATCAGACTCGTAGGAACTACGTACTATATATATATATATATATATATATATATATATATATATATATATATATATATATATAAGTGTGCATAAATGATATCAAATGCCATTGTGGTTCTTATTCTAATAGAAATCGATTAGGTTTCGAAGAACAAAAATCCGACTCGCAGGAACTGCGCCTTCTTGGCGCGTTTCCTTCTGAACCGTTTAAGGTGGAAATAATAACAGTTGATATTTTGAGAACTTTTATGACACCTCTCTCCCCTTCCCTATCATCTTCTACCATCCTAATGGGTGGTCAAATATACCACCCTAATGGGCGGACGGAGGGAGGAACCGCGCTAAAACGAATCTGTTCCTACTACATTAGCGCTGATGAAGCATGGCTTCCAGTCACCTTTGCTTCTTGCAATTAGAAAAGAAACAGTGATCTAGACTCAAAGGGTAAAGCATTATTTTCTTTCTCGGTTTATTTCTTTGTTTTTTCAATTACAAAATAAAAATAATATCAAAATATGTAGCAAAAATATGTATTTAAGACAGACTATGTAAAAATATGTATTTTGGACAAAGTATGTGAAATAAAAACCTGTTTAAATGCTTTAAAATCACTTAAAACGAGCAGAATTACATTAAAAAATACCATGAAGATTAGGTAGTTAGCCGTCGAGGTGATAATATTTACATATTTTTTTCTGATTTTTAAATCGTAATTTTTAATAAGCAATCAGTGAATAGTTGGGATTCGGCTAAGAAAACCTCAATATGATTTTTGTAAAAAATCCATATTCAGGACGTTTCGGCTACTCTTTGGTAGCCTTCGTCAGCAATGATGGTACTGGGAGGCAGAGGAAGACCAAAGTTAACACTCAAGTAACCATAGTGAAAGTATACCACGGTATACCTACGGCATACTTTTTTTACAAAAATCGTATTGAGGTTTCCTTAGCCGAACCCCAACTATTCCCTGATTGCTTATTAAAAATTACGATTTAAAAATCAGAAACAAAATATGTAAATACAATAAAATCCGTTCCCTAGTAATATCAAAATCAAGAAGTATATATTTATGCTCTTTTGACATCAAACATAAGTCAGTTAGCCTCCTGTTATAATATTTGAACACTCCAAAATACCTCAATCGATGAAAATAAGATTTTTTTTTTTTTTTTGAGTAAATTACAACTTGAAGCAACAAACAAGGCCCACATGAGTAAGTATGTGAATCGAAGGGACACAGGAGTTTCTGTTCGGGGAAAGTTAGTGAGTTAGCTCGAAAGAAGAGACTGTCAGGAATTGTGGCCGGTGTTTAGGCGAGCGAAACAATGCCCAGCTACCGGCCTTCAAACAAAGGGGACGTCCAACCAGCTTTTGTTGGAGGATAGCTTCGAACCCTCAGACAATGCCTTGTCGCTACCAAGTGTCTCATTTGTTCAAACGAATAATATAGTCATCAGGCAGGCTTACACTTAACGATTTTAATCCATCATTTCTTAATAAACGTTTAATGTAGCAATTGCATCTTAAACCAGGGCGCATGAGTAAAAAAGTGTCTGTGGTTTGATGTTGAGAGAAGGCTACGATAAAAAAAAAAAAATCCCTCACGCAAAAGCTGCATAACTAAACACTTTCCTCAGAATATGGACAGAGTACACTGTATTCCTAAATAGTTTGCTTAAAATAACCTATATTTGCAATGAACAGCTGACTCAAGGTAGAGGAGAAGCCTACCTTGGATACAGCGTCCATGGCGCTCCTAGTGGTGGAAGTTACAAGTGATGCTGGAGTGGGGGCAATTTGAACATACTACAGAGTAAACCCCAAATTCTAATGAACCGATTTAGTCCATTTTTACAACACTTCTTACTCATTAGATACCCACGACGTATATCGATTTTCGTTACAATACAACATAATTACGACTGGTATGAGCTTATTGATAATTTAGGTCCCGAGTAACCCCCTCCCCACCTCCTAATGAACCAATTTAATTTATTTTTACAAAACATTTTTCTATTACGATAACCTCAACGAATACAGAGTTTCGTTGCAATACAACAAAAATTACGGCCGGTCGTGGCAAATAACCACTTGGGGTCCGGATTAGACTCGTTCAGCTTGACCGATTTTGCTGGTTAACGAACACGAATCGTTTCCTAGGAAAATACTATATACCAAGTTTCGTGGAGAAAAAACAAAAACTCTGGCGTGTATCGCGGTATTGGGCATACATATATATAAATTTTAGCTGGGTCATTTTCGGTGTCTACAACAAATCGATAAAGATTTGAAAACAATTTTCAAAACTTGTATCATGGGTGCAACTTCAATTGAAGCCGTCCTAATTGCCCGATTCTCAATATGTAAAATGGATTTGAAATCTTGTTTGCATTGTTTGTTTTAGAAACACTTCAAATATTTAAAGCATGTCGTTTGGATTTTGTAACAATTTGAAAATTTTTAATTTTTTTCGCTAATACTTCAATTGAAAAATTATTGTGTTAAAACTATCATACCAATTAAAGCGAAATTTAGTAAGTACCAGAATATCGGAACACAAGAAGAATATCAAAAAGGACAATAATGGCAAATGAACGCTAGCGGAACATTTCTAGAGTAGGAATCATGTTATCAATTTGATAAGACGAACACTCTGGGCAGAAAAGAAAACTACCAACAAAAAAAAAAGTCAGCCCCGTAACAGGCCATGAGGGCCCTGAGGGCCAGATACTATAGAGGTATCTGATTCATGGCCATATCCATTAACGTGATTCACGTTGAGTGTTAGATCATTAAAAGGCATTGCAAATGGGGGGACAGAAGGGAGAATGCATGCGAAATTATACTCCTAGGTTTATCTGAACAGGCTATGGCAGCATGAGTACCGAAATGTTGGTGAATTTGATGATCAATACCCGGAGACCATAATGTTTCTGTTGATTTGGGTCATGGAAGTCTACGAGTTGAGTTAATATGTTACTTTAATGTTTCGTTAGAAATTTAAACGGCTACTCCAATAGCAACTCAAAAAGCGAGATTATAAGCTCCAGAATAAACAGGAAACTGACAGAACCAAGCGTAGGGAATTCAAAATATTGCCAAATAGGACGGCATATTTTCACTGTTCCTAACTAATAAAGGCGAGCAAATAATTCAGAATAAAGGAGCTGAATAAATATGGAGGGGAAATCGGGAGGATAAGTATCCAATCCAATAACAATGCGACACAAAAGAAAATGGCTTCATAAAGTGAGGACACGTGTAAAAAAGCTTTTTCTTCTTTAATAGAAGAGGATGCGGTGATATATATATATGTATTCAGCTGGGGCCGTAGGAAGAGGCACAACAGGTGTATAGGATGTAGTCAGGGGCAACTGGTATATATTGAAAATATGATAAAGTAAAAGGAGAGAAAGAGAGAGGAGGCTGTTCGCCCCCTACCACCAATAAGCTCTATATTAAATCGTCCCTCATCAGGAGTAAGTTGACAATATCCCATAACCTTCAAGGCTCCATTGTACCCTGGGGCCGATCCTTCCTTCTAGATGCCGAGGCTTCAACGCCGATAAAGCAGCAAAACAATTTCAGGGCACATATAGCCTCAGATGTGATTCTCCTGGGATTTAAGAGGAAAACATTTAAGGCGCTCCATTATATTGGGGAAATTTAAATTACTGGAATACCAGTATTTATTAGTTATTTTGGTCCACACGGACCCGTAAAAGGGTGGATAGTATAATATGCTGATTCCTAACTAAGAGGAGCTGGTTCAAGATATTATGCGATAGCTGGTTCAAGAGGCATCATGATATTTTCAGATGCTCGTTCATGATATGAGGTTGCTGGTTCAAGAGATAGCATGATATTATCAGATTCCTACCTAAGGGATGCTGGTTCAAGACCCCCCCTTTACCATGATTTTTTTCATCTATGGGTCCGTTGATCAATATTTAGGAAGGGTAGGAACATTAAGACTTAAATTTTCTGCGACTTCCTTAGGCCGTAATTGGTGCTTGCGCCGTACCGGCTAGCTAAGTGTCGTTGGAATTTGTATTCGTAGCCTTTAAATCTATTCGTCATATTTGGGGGGACAGGTGACTTTCCGTGGGGGCACTGTAACCAAATACATATATATTTTCTGTTAAATGTATATGATTTGAAGTTAATAGGGAAGACATTTTTAAAGCATTTATACAACATATTTTTTTCTTTAGATGCCAAGTTTCTAGCTGAAAAAAAAAAACCAACAAAACCTTTGGTGGGTATCGTGTTCACTAAATTTTAGCGGGCCATTTTCGTTATTTAATAGAATGAAGATTTGAAGGCATTTTTCAAAAATACTTTTATGAGTGCGGCGACAATACCTGTACTTCAGAATGCGCTGAAAGTAGTATAATGCCATAAAAGTGCTAATACTTGATTTATTTTCTTAACACGCACCGAAAAAATTGGAATTGAACTTGAAAGTTTTAGTCAGTCAGGGACTCTTTCGAGGGCCGGCCTTTCATATATATATATCACTTTTTATTGACTATTACATTTTATTGCGGTCGTTAAATAAAAAACATTAAGGAAGAAAGAGCGGAGGAGATAAATATATACGTTTTTTTTTTATTATCGCGGTAATTTATAGCCTATTACATTTGCACGACTCATTAATGGAAGTACAGTGCATATTATGATTATTAATACAAAAATTAAGAAGAGTTAATTGAAAAGGTTATTCTTCAGAAGGTGGGTAGAGTACACTACATTTCTGAAAACTTTGCTTAAGATAACCTATATCAAATTAAAAAAAAAAAAATGAATTTTTCTGATCTTTTATATTTGTAATGAACAGCAGAAATCGGTTGCAGCGTTCATGTCCAGTGCTCCTAGTGGCAGAAGTAACAACCAATCCCAGGGTCGTTTCGGTGGCTAAATCCAATTTGAGCATAATACAGAGCAAACCCTAAATTCTAAAGAACCGATTTAGATTATTTTTGAAACATAACTTTGTCTTTAGATACCTATCTAAAGAAAACTTGATGTATGAGAAAATCAGTAATTTGGTTGGCCTTTCAGATGGCTCGATTTAATTTATTCTCCAATCCTCCCTGCTAGTCGCAGGGTGTGGTTGGATGATGTACGGTGACTCCAGGTCATCCTAGAATCCTTCCTAAGGAAGGTATTCGGTTGACAACTGGTGGCACCAGAGGCGTGGTCAAGCTACCTATATCAAATTACAAAATACACATAATTGTAGAATGTAATACTTCTGTAAATAAATAAAAAAAAAAAAAAAAAAAAAAAAAAAAAAAAAAAAAATTATTATTTTTCTCTTTGTATGCCCTCAACCATATATTTTGGGCGATTTTTAAAAATCAATATTTTTATTTTATTTAATTCATTCGATGAATCTGAGAACCTGGTGGTTCAAATTATAATTTAAATAAAAATACTTGGAATTTTCTCAGGGAAGATAAAATAAGGTCAGGAGGCTCATAGTTAATATGCAAATGTATTCCATTTTTCCTTCGCCACCTGAGATGTGTAATTTAATGTATGAATCATTAATTAAGAAACTAGGCATTAACCCAAGGAACACTGGTCCTAATCAAATACAAAATCCCGAAAGACCACTTTTCAAAGAAAAGATGTACGTCAACAATTAATCACGATCAGCTGGATAATAATTGATATTAACATTTTGCTTGTTTATATTTCTTAATCAGCAGAATCATTTATTTAAAAAAATTAATTACGACGCCCAGATCAGAGATGGGCATAATTTTATTTATAAATAAAAATACGAATTTATTCCTACTTCATATATTTGTGAATACGAACATAAATAAATTCCTACTTCATATATTTGTGAATATGAATATAAATAAATTCGTATTCATAAGTGTGAATACGAATTTATTTTTATTCACATATATTAAATATAAAAATACAAATAAAATTTTATTCGCAAATTTTTCTGCGAATACAAATAAATTCACAGAAAAAATTGTAAATAATCACAAAAAATGTGAATATCTACAAAAAATCAAGTGATTACAAAAAAAAAAATCACATTAAAATATACGAATACAAATTTATTCACATTATAATTTGTGAATAAAAATTTATTCACAATAAAATTCGCAAATAAATCATGAATTAATTCGTATTAACATGATATTACGAAAGTTATTAATGATGATTTTTTTTTTTTTTTGCGTTTAACGTCTAGGCTATTAGCGCCTAGATTTTTGTTTACCCCGAGTCCGCCGCGGCATGCTGCAGGGCCACAGTTTGTCATCTGTACCTCCATCAAAAAAAAAAAAAAAAAAAAGATCACCTTCGATAACTTTCGTTATATCATCTTAATACGAGTAAATTCATAATTTATTTGCGAATTTTATTGTGAATAAATTTTTATTCAAAAATTATAATGTGAATAAATTTTTATTCGTATATTTTAATGTGATTTTTTTTAATCACTTGATTTTTTGTAAATATTCACATTTTTTGTGATTATTTACAATTTTTTCTGTGAATTTATTTGTATTCGCAGAAAAATTTGCGAATCAAATTTTATTTGTATTTTTATATTTAATATATGTGAATAAAAATAAATTCGTATTCACACTTATGAATACGAATTTATTTATATTCGTATTCACAAATATATGAAGTACGAATAAATTCGTATTTTTATTTATAAATAAAATTATGCCCATATCTGGCCCAGATGGACCTTAATATTTTCGTTTGGCGTGTGGTTCAGAAATTGGATCTGGGCATACGTTAGGAGCCATAGATATTCCAGAGTAGGGCTCTCACTTTTTTTGATGAGGATCTACTACCACCAACTAAAAAGGGCAAACTACAATGTCAGATTAAGAATTTTAGTATTAAAATGCCCAATAGAGAATGAATATAAACATAAATGTACAACAAAGCGAGTTTCGAATCACATAAACAGAGAACCCGACCTAACATGTCAGGGCGTTGATTGCCTTAAAGGGTGTAGATACTACCTCGTGGAGTCACTCCGAAAGAGGCAGAGGAGGGTTTGGGGAGGGATGAAATCCGTGTTCTAATGAAACGCAACCCCGAGGAATGGAAGGCAAGGGATCGAACATGCCTAATAGCCCGGTCACAAGACAAACTGCTTTATTCGGCCCTTGAAGGAGTTTCGTTTCCAGCCTCAATTCGGTGGTCTTAGTAGTACTAAATTAGGAACTGACAGTTACCGCTCGACTCTGAAACAACGCAAGCAGCAGCCCTACTCCACCAAGGCCTTGTTAGAGTCCTAAATTCATTCAAACTGCCTTTCTCCTACCTTGTTACGGTATTTTCAATATTCCAGTAACCTGCAGTCCCCCTTTGCCAGGTCTCGATCGCAGAATACTGTATCAGCGCACCTCTAGTCCTACTCCACCAGGTCTCATGGGAAGCCTACTATATGCACGCACCTCTAGTCCTACGCTGTCGGCTCTCATCCGAAGACTACTATATCCACGCACCTCAAGTCCTACGCAGCCGGGTCTCATCGGAAGACTACTATATCCACGCACCTCCAGTCCTACGCTGTCGGCTCTCGCCCAAAGCCTTCTGTATCCACGCAACTCCAGTCCTACGCTTCCAGGTCTCATCGGAAGCCTACTACACCACGCATCTCTTGTCCTACGCTGCCGGGTCTCGTCGGAAGCACACTATATCCACACAACCTTAAGTCCTACGCTGCCGGGTCTCATTGGAAGCCTACTACACCACACATCTCTAGTCCTACGCTGCCGGGTCTCATCGGAAGCCTACTACACCACGCATCTCTAGTCCTACGCTGCCGGGTCTCGTCGGAAGCACACTATATCCACACAACCTTAAGTCCTACGCTGCCGGGTCTCATTGGAAGCCTACTACACCACGCATCTCTTGTCCTACGCTGCTGGGTCTCATTGGAAGCCTACTACACCACACATCGCTAGTCCTACGCTGCCGGGTCTCATCGGAAGCCTACTACACCACGCATCTCTAGTTCTACGCTGCCGGGTCTCGTCGGAAGCATACTATATCCACACAACATCAAGTCCTACGCTGCTGGGAATCGTACACAGCCTTTTATATCCAGCAACCCTCAAGTCCTAAGCTGTCGTAATCTCCAACGCTGCTGGACCTAGCCAGCAGCGTTCTATTTCACGGCCTTAATTTCTGTTATATTGCAACAACCCTCGGGAAATGTCGTGGGCATCTAAAGAAAATGATGTCATGTAAATATAATCTAAATCGGTCCCTTAGAAAGGGGGGTTTACACCGGACCCAAATTACTAATTTTCCTTATATCAGTCGTAATTAGTGTTGTATTATGACGAAACTCTATATACTGGCATATTGTCTGTTGTTTGACGAGTGAAGTCCAAAGCTAAATATGCTATCCCCTCCACTCCTGCTTTCTCACATCTGGTTGGCGATAACTGCAAGGATCTCAGTTTGAGTCACCCTGTTGGAAGATTTGTTTTTCTATTCTTTAACTATAGTTGATTTTAATCTTACTTTAGGGGCTTCAAATTAAATTTTGCTCATTTTCGCACTAACTATAAGCACATTTATTATTTAACAGTTTATTTTTTTTTAAATTATAGGTGCTCCGACTGCCAAGGTCATTAGCACCTCGTTAACATTCATTTTAAAAAAAATTAGACTTTTACTTTTGTCTTCATTTTTAAAAGCTAAAAGTTGGAAAATAACGTTTTGGGTTCAAACTATTTTTAAAAAAAGTTTTTTTTTACCGTTATTTTTCAAATTACAAAATAAAAATCTTAAAGTAATTCTTATGGAAATGTTTAATAAGAAAAAGTTTAAAGAAATAAATTAAAGCAATTGATGTTTATTGTTTGTTTTCTATCAACAAATATCTTAAGGAAAATAAACAAAAATAAAAGTTTAAACAAAGGCCTTTAATTATTTTGAAGAATTAATTCAATTTCAATAAAAAAATATTCCGTGAGTTTGTGAAATTTATATTATATCTATAATCATTTAACATATACTTTGGGGCTGAAAAGGCTCTTCCACATTGAAAAAAATAAAAGTATTACATTAAATTTTATTTTCATGTAATTAATTTTAGGAGGTCCTATATAACTTTTAGTCTTAAAACTTTTAAATAAAAGCTTTTTTAACTTATAAAATATAACGTTTTTTTTTATTAATATAGTAAAACTGTCAATAACGGTTAAAGTTTAATTTTTTCGATAAAAAAATCATTTTTTATTAATTGCTTAATGCATATACATATATATATTTATATATCCTGAAATGAATTGTTGTTTCATGGTATATTTAGTTATTTTATCAGATATAATTAGTTGAAATTTCGATCGAATGATTTTGATTTCCTATAGAGAAATGAAAGTAATAAACAAAATCACGACACAAAGAGAACATTTTGCGAGCACAGACTAAGATGAAACAAAATAAAACTAAATGTAAAAAGTAATTTAAACTAGCTAAGCAGGGTGAATGGGGGGGGGGTTGAGGAGCACTATCCTTGGAATTGGAGGATTAAGGAGAAAGAAGGTGTCAATTGAGTTTTGAACACCCTGTATACATTTTCAGCAGCAAGCAGTATCCAAGTATTGAGCTTGATCGATGAAGATTTCAAGAACTTTTTCAAAAGGCTACATAGCTGAATTCCTTCGGAATGTCCTAAAATGTTAAAGATGTTACTAAATTTTAATTTCATTTTTTCAGGGTGCAAATAACTTGAAAATACGAATTTAATTAGTTCAAATATTGAATTATTATATAGAAAAAAAGAACAAAAAACTAACATCGCTAGATTAAAGAACGAGGGAAGATTTTTTCCTCTGGTGTATGCTTGCGCATTGTATAGATATTTTATATAATAATTTTTATAATTTCAAAGTAAAAAAGGAAGTTTAAATGAAAAACAAAATTTAATACTAACAATAACGTTGAAAGAAAGATTTTTTTTTTTAAATTTAATTTAATGAAATTAAAATTTAATAATCATATTTAATTAAAATTAATTAAATTAAAATTTTAATGTTTTATTTATTTTTTGTTAATGTGGCGGAAATGAAACTTAATTAAAAATCATTTACTCACACTTGAAGTAGTCTCGCTTCTTTGCAACCAACGGTAAGAGCGTTTCCCCCCCCCCCAAAAAAAATTATGTGGGGTGTAGTCGAACCACCTATCTCCTGGTTGCCACCCTTTCAAGGTACATCCATGGAAGCTAGCTTACAGGACTCGTTCATCCAGGAGGTTGAATGAAATGAAAAACAAAATTTAATACTAACAATAACGTTGAAAGATAGAAACTTTTTTTTTTTAAATTTAATTTAAGGAAATTAAAATTTAATAATTAATTAATAATTTAATAATTAAATTTAATTTAATGAATTTTTTTTTTTTTTTTAATGCGGAGGACTAAAAACTTAATTAAAAATCATTTACCCAAACTAAAAGTAGTCTCGCTTCTTTGCTTTTGGTAAGAGCGTTATCCAAAAAAAAAAAAAAAAATTTATGTGGGGTGTAGTCGAACCACCACCGGTTTACCTTCCCGAGGAAGGGGCTATCTACTGGTGGCCACCCTTTCTAGTACATCCATGGAAGCTAGCTTACAGGACTCGTTCATCCGGGAGGTTGGAGGCCCACATGAACGAGTCCGCTACCTTTGGGGGATTCGAACCCACCACCTGCCTGCGGTGGACTGGCTCCAGAGTCTAAAGTCAGTCACTCTATCCATTACACCACAGGCAGGCCCAACAGCTATTTGGGAATCTTTATACAAATCTTGCTTTTGTTACGAATCCGCCAGATGGCGCTGGCGATGCTCCTCTTATCTCATACTAATTCAAATCTCAAATTTTAATTGTAAATACCAATATTATCGAATTTCAAATGCAAAATTTACCTGATTCCTGCAGTGGAAGATCCATTTGGTCGTAACGAGTGAAATTTCGCACCAAAAAGTAGTTAATATTTGTTAAAATCGTTAATGAAAACTACTTGTACACGAAGCTGCTTTCTTGGATATGAATTTTAATTTCTTCTATTTTCGACAATATAATCCGACGATTTGTGCTTCATTTGTCATATTTATACTTCTTCAGAAACTAATTAAGCCTAATGGTTGAAATAGATGGATCATACTGCTAAATAAAGAAAAAGTCCGAATATACAAAGCTGTATACTTGAAAATTACTTTCCTATCTCAATTATTTTCGATTCTACTAAGTATATCCACATTCTTCTATTTTCATAGCTTGGCTCAGTAAAGAAGCACCACTACAATATTCATAATTTACTTTTCTACCACTTTATTTAAATAAAATAAAGCCTCAAAGAAGGAATATGAAGTACACTATTTTGTAAAGTTCTAGGTTATTAGAAGTTAATGAAATGGGTTGACAATAACAGCTATGGTTAAGGGAAAGCTAAAATCACTGTATGACAGCTCCCAAGGATACGGTAATATTAAAGGACTAAAGATTTTGATCTGGTATGACTGAAGATTTGGAGCACTGTATGGCAGCTCCCAACAATACATGAATATTAAAGGATCAAAGATTTTGATCCGGTATGACTGAAGATTTGGAGCACTGTATGGCAGCTCCCAATGATACAGTAATATTAAAGGACTAAAGATTTTGATCCGGTATGACTGAAGATTTGGAGCACTGTATGACAGCTCCCAACAATACATGATTATTAAAGGACTAAAGATTTTGATCCGGTATGACTGAAGATTTGGAGCACTGTATGACAGCTCCCAACAATACATGAATATTAAAGGACCAAAGATTTTCTCCGTATGTCAGCAGAAAGATCAATAGAAACAGGAGAATGAGTTTAAGGAAATCTTAGGAAGGATCATTCATAATTATTAATTATTATAATCAATAGATATGATAAAGGCAAATCTTATCAAATTGACATGACAGTTATTAAAAATAATACTAGGAAAAGTGAAATATGTTCCAATAATACAGGAATATTGATATCCAATATTTGTGGCTAATTACAAGAAAGATGACAACTTAAAGTGTAATGCACCAGATTCTACAATATAACTTAGACAGAGCCTTTGGAGGAAGTAGATATGTTAATTTCATTATTTGATATTTGGGAAATAGAATAATAACATCTTAAAAGGTACCAAAAACATTGTAGAACCTTCAAATCTAAAGAAAAGCATCAAACAAACCGTGGAAAAATTATTATTTAATTTGTTTGCAATGTAAATTTAGGAATTCATAATGGAAGTGTCACCGGAGTGGTTGGAGATAGGATTGGAGAATAATTAATGACTATAAGAGCATGAACTAGTGATGGTAGTGGCATTAGTGGAGAAATTAAAGGACACTCACCTTTTTCACACTATGAACATTGACAGGAGTGTTAGCCTTTTGGAATATACCTGTCAACTATGATAAAGGGTCCTTTCTTAAAATCTTCAAGTCAAAAGGCAGACAAAACACAAACAAAGGTTAAAGGGCTCTTGAATTTCTTCATCACTAATATTGACTAATCTAAGAGCTACAGAGCCTCTACACCAGGCGTCAAACATTCTAATTTCAAAATATAAGCGGAAAGTACAATTCAAAACCACACAAGAAGATCTGCAGACTCCAAGAATAGAAAATTAGCAATAATAAACAAAAGATGACAGTCAGGTTATAACACCATGAACGTCAACTGTTTCAGAGATCTCACGCTAGATGCCAGCACCATAGAGATAACACAATCATTTACAAAACTCCAAAGGCTCAACCTTAAAAAAAATTGAAGAATTACTATAGAAACGTGATCTATGAAGAACAAGCAGTATTATTATGCATATGAGGATTAATTTTGAACAATTCAGTAAGATTCACAGTCACAATCTCTTTTAAAATATAATAACAAGAGTATTTCGATATAGAAACCGAACACCAATTGTACACGGCTTTATTAATATGGCGATTTTCTAAGTTCACTTCTATTTTTCTGCTTTTTAAAGTGATGCGAATTCAATGAAAAAACACCAAGGGAGTTGAGTATTGTATGGTGGCGCCCCCCTCACGGTGGGGGGCGAGAACAATAGGTTAGCAGCGCCACCAATGATTGGCTTGGAAACTATATTCACTACAAACATTTAGCATGTTGGATGTCCTTATGGGACATATCATACATTTTTTCACACCAAAAATAATAGTAGATTTAAAATCAGCACCCCAAGAAATCCTAATGTGGTGAATATCATTGAAAACAAAAAATTTTTCCCAGATCTGGAAGGGACTAAAATTTAAAAATCAACGTGACGTTTTGAAATTTAATATCTCCCCTTGAGATAATCCTATGATTACGTCATTTAAATCATTCAAAATAAAGAAGACTCCTTTTTCTGACCATACAAATGACTATTGTATTATTTCAAAAGGTACTTGCAAAAAATGGTTTCAAAATAAAAGTAAAATGTAAACTTTTTGCATATAACATCAAACCCAGAACACGTAGAAACACCCCGATTGGAGGGAAATGTGTCACATTAGAGCCTTTATCGACCCTCCATGTTTGGTTTAAATCGGGGAAATATTCTTTGAAATATGGCCGGATTGTTGAATCTTTAACAAAATTTTAAAGTTCTAAATTGTTAGGATTTCATACCCCGGAAATGGTCTCCCCCTTCCGCCGAAATTTTCCTAGCCCCCTCCGTAATTAATTCCATTTTCCCTTCTTAATCCTAAAATTGCCCTTCAACCCCCCCCCCCCCCCCACACACTCGACGAGTAGAAATTACTTCGTATATTTATTTTGTTTCATCTTACTCTGCGCTCAAAAAATGCTCTCTTAGTGTTAATATCTGTTTTCCAGCAGTCATTTTTCAACATTTCATAGAATGGAACTAATCATAGTGTTTCCTAATCGCATATATTTTTCCTTTCGGACATTATGGCTAATAAGATGTCGCATTATTCTAATAGCAAATAATTAGATATATTTCTCACCTAATTGAATCTGATGAAAAACCTAGATATACCATATTGTCGCAATATATGTATTAAGAATGAAAGAAAATAAGTCAGGAACTACCATGCTCAAGCCTAACAGCCCAAGAACCCCACGCGGGAGTGGAATAGAATTCCGACTAGAGATGGGTCGCTCACTGCTGAGCCGGATCTTTGAGCCGGTTCTTTTAGAAGTACGAGTGAGCTGAAGAGCCGCATCCACACTCGCTCTCGGCTGTTTCGCCCTCCCACTACTCTGATACGCTCTTTCTGATCTATTCTTCTCTTCTTTTAGCGCGTTTCCTCCCTCCCTGCATAGGCTGGACACCGGTTTAGGTTTTTGACCTCATGATGCAATGATGTTCCGAATAGAAAATTTCACGTTTCAGAACCAATTGATCTCGAAAACAAATTTGTATATTTATATATATATTATATATATATATATATATATATATATATATATATATATATATATATATATATATATATCGACAGAGGTCGATTTATTTGCGTAATATGATTCTCCCCAGCGAAGAAACATCAAAAATAATATATATGTATATACATATATGTATATATATATATGTATATATATATATATATATATATATATATATATATATATATATATATATATGTGTGTGTGTGTGTGTGTGCGGAACAGTCCTTCTGGAGATCAAACAAACTGTAGTAATAATAGAATTCGTACTTAAATTGTAGTATTAAGGTTCGTGGGTTCGATTCTTACTAGGGGTGGTGGCTTTTCATTAGAAAAGATAAAGAATTCAGACCTATCCTGGCTCGAAAAGGTTGGTGACCTGTAGATAACCCGTCCTAAAATTCTGAGTTAATTCTAAGAGACGTTAAAATTTTAATAAATAAGAGGATTTAAAATTATCTTTATTTTCAAACTTCATTTAGTCAATACCTTAAGCTTATAAATTTGTAATTATATACAGTCACGCTAAAGTTTATAGATCCTTAACTATACACTGCCACCCGAAGGTTGTTATAAGATATTTTCAGTTTGTATCTTTAATTAGAAGAACCCTTAAGGTTATAAATTTTCCATTATATAAAGTTATACATTATTCATTATATACAGTCACCGTTAAGTTTATGAATTTTAATTATACAGTGTCCTCGAAATGTACTGTCATAAATAGTACTATTCAGTTATGTAATGTAGTGTTTCAGTCTATTAATATTCTTGTTTTGGTTTTTGAGGATTTATTAACAGTCAAATGTGTGAGGTTCAAAAATCTAAAACGAGACAAACTAACATAAATTTTCATAGCATGGTTCCTCCTTACATTGAATACTAGCGCAAAAGAGCCAAACATTGCAAGTGAGCCGTGTTAAAGAACCGGTTCATTTAAGTGAGGGGAGCGCCCAGAGCCACTCTTCGAGGCGACCTGTTTTACCCATCTTTAATTGCGACCCCAGAGTAGCGCGCCTACTCCCTGGTCCCTTCCACTTCAACCTCTCTTATCTTAGTGTAAGTTTATTATGAGCATGGGTGGGCTGTTAGGATAGTTATATCTACAGCAGCCCTTCCATGCTGACAAGAGTGAGGTAATTTCTGGAGAGTTATAACTTAAATCACTTTTGCCAAGCCGAGAACCGAGAAGGCATAGTTTCTATATAATATGCAAGATAGAGCTATTTTCCTAATGCCTGGCTTTGGCATCTATCCTTATTCGTAGAATCTTAATTCTTTATAAAAATGTTGATTTTTCAACGAGTTACCCCATAAGAACATCCAACATGCAGAGAATATAGGCATGCGTTGTAGAGAATATAGTTTCCAAGCGAATCATTGGTAGCGCTGCTAACATATTGTGCATCTCGCCTGACCCCTAGGAAAGGACTCTAGGGCATTTCTTTTAGCTGGCAATGTTCCTCTTAATTAGGTATTTGTTATAACAGTGTGTATACAATGTACTAATAATCCCCTATTAATTCCCAGTGAATAATATGCAAAAACATAATTTTATCATATAGATTATTACATAACTACAACTGACTTGGCTACACTGGCTCCTTTAGCGTTGAAACTAAGCCGTGAGGGGGGCGCCATCGTAAAATATTGAACGCTCTAGTAATTCTCTCATTGAAGCGTCCTCACTTTAAAAGTCGAAAAAATAAAAGTAAGCTTGGAGGATCGCCATATTTTTAAGGCTGTGTAGAACTGGTCTAAGGTTTCAATATTGAAATACTCTTGTATATCACATTTTCAAAGAGATTATGAGTGTGGGTCTCACTCAATTGGTTAAAATTAATGTATAATCATAACGTTTATTCTTCATAACGCATTTTTTCCATAGAATCTTTTTAATATTTTATTTAAATTAAACCTTTGTAGTTTTATGAATGACAGTGTTATCTCTATAGTGCTGATATCTAGCGTGAGACCTGTGAATCAAATGAAGTTTACATATGTTGTTATAACCTGACTGTAATTTTTTTGTTTATTTTTGCAATTTTTCTTCTTTCTTTTTTTTTTGAAACTCCAAATAGTCTTGTACTTGACTACTTATGTTTTGGAAGCAGTATGTTTGGTTGAAGAGGCTCCCTACCTTTTAGATTACTCAATATTAGTGAAGAAGAAATTCAAGAGCCTTTTAAACATTTATTTTTTTTTTTTACCTTTAGACTTCAATGTTTTCAGAAGGAAGCCTTGATTTCGGCCCACATGTATTTTTGCTTACCCTTCAGCATTAGATATTTGGTTATTCCATCCTCCAAAGGTCTAATACTCCTGTTGATCATTACTTTCCAGTAATGAGATTATGTTTTGTTTTACCTCTGTTTGTTTAATGTCATTGTTTATAATTTTAGGTTGCAAAAAAATCCATGATTTTGTTGATGTTTTTATTGTGAGCCATGTAAAATTTGTGATCCACAAAAAGTAATAAGTATTATAACTGATAAAGTACTAAATTATATATAGTATAAATACACTTTATATATATATATATATATATATATATATATATATATATATATATATATATATATATATATATATATATAATGGAGATGGAAATAGTTAGCCGTTGCGATGTTACAAAGTCAAGGGATGGTTGGGTTTTTGGTTGATGAAAAAAAATTCTTATAAATTGCGATTTATATTATAATCAACTGCATTCAGTAAGGGCTGTCCGCACTTGTCACTATCATTAAGATGGCTTGGTGACAAGTGAGAAGTACTCTTTCACACATAGTGGATAGGTGTGTTTAGTAAGGTCTGTCCGTACTTGTCATTCTAATTGAGATGGCTTAGTGAGAAGTACTCGTTCACACATGGTGGACAGGTGTGTTCAGTAAGGTCTGTCAGCACTCGTCACAATCATTAAGATAGCTTGGTGACAAGTGAGAAGTACTCATTCAAACATAGTGGACAGGTGCGTTCAGTGAGGTCTGTCCGTTCTTGTCACACTCATTATAATGCCTTATTGACAAGTGAGAAGTACTCATTCTCACATAGTAGACATGTGCGTTCAGTAAGGTCTGTCCGTACTTGTCAGTATCAAAGATTGCTTTGTGACAAGTGAGAAGTACTCGTTTACACATTGTGGACAAGTGCGTTCAGTAACGTCTGTTCGTACTTGTCACACTCATTGTACTGCCTCAGTGACAAGTGAGAAGTTCTCGTTCAGACATTGTGGACAAGTGCGTTCAGTAAGGTCTGTTCGTACTTGTCACACTCATTGTACTGCCTCAGTGACAAGTGAGAAGTAGGTACTCATTCAGACATTGTGGACAAGTGTGTTCAGTAGGATCAGTCCAATACCTAACTTGTCGCTAAACACTTGTTCGGTCGTTTACACCAGATACAATTATGTAGTCGAATGGTGTTGGGGAGCTTACTTTACTTGATGCACAGTTAAAAGAATACATTCATATTCACCTGTACTTGCTGCGTTTGCTAATACTTGTCACTAAAAAAGAACCTGTTTACACATTATTATTTCTATAATAAATTTAAATTTTTATTTTCAAGTTACTTGCAGCTTGGAAAACATCAATAAAAAATGTTCTAATACTTTATATACTTGTTCCGAAAAATTATTAATAATTGAATAATCTTGTAGTTTAAATAGAAAAAATAATCTCAGTTCAAATAATAATGTAAAAAGAAAAAATATTTATCAGGGGATATACTCAAATCCATAATTAAAAAATATGTAGTAAAAAAACAAAAACAATATAGTCTTGTTTTTTTGCAAGCCATGGAAAAAGCGTGATGCACAAAAAAAAAAAAATATATATATACAAATTTATATTAGTTCAATAAATTTGAAGTTTAAATTGGGAAAAATAATTGTAATAATAATGTTAAACAAAACATAAAACAAATATTTTTCAGGTGATAGTCTAATCCAAATATTTATTATAAAAAAATAAGGTAATTTTTTTTCCATAATTAACAAATATTTAGTAAAAAAAAAAAAAAAAAAAAAAAAAAAATAGTCTTGTTTTTTTTGCAAGCTATAGAAAATGTGTGATGCACAAAATAAAAAAATATATAATATATATACATACAAATTTATATTAGTTCAATGAATTTGAAGTTTAAATTGGGAAAAATAATTGTAATAATAATGTTAAACGAAACATAAAACAAATATTTTTCAGGTGATAGACTAATCCAAATATTTATTATAAAAAAATAAGGTAATTTTTTTTCCATAATTAATAAATATTTAGTAAAAAAAAAAAAAAATAGTCTTGTTTTTTTTGCAAGCTATAGAAAATGTGTGATGCACAAAATAAAAAAATATATAATATATATACATACAAATTTATATTAATTCAATGAATTTGAAGTTTAAATTGGGAAAAATAATTGTAATAATAATGTTAAATGAAACATAAAACAAATATTTTTCAGGTGATAGACTAATCCAAATATTTATTAAAAAAAAAAAAGGTAATTTATTTTTCCATAATTAACAAATATTTAGTAAAAAAAAAAACACAAAATAGTCTTGTTTTTTTTTGCAAGCCATGGAAAATGTGTGATGCACAAAATAAAAAAATATATAATATATATATATATATATATATATATATATATATATATATATATATACATCGGTGCTAATGGCCTAGATGCAGATGCGCCATTATATAAAAAATAAAACAAAAACAATATACACACATAAAAATTTATATTAGTTGAATACATTTTCATTTATTTATTGATAATGCTTAAATAGGGAAAAATATTTGTAATAATAATAATTATAATAAAGTTAAAGAAACAAAAAAATATTTTTCAGGTGATAGACTCTATTCGATAATTAAAAAATATTTAAAAGTAAAACACAAAACAGTCTAGTTCTTTTGCAAGCCATGGAAAATGTGTGACCAAATGTATGGAGAGTGGTAGCGATGCTCCTCTTATCTTTAAATAATTTAAAATTTAAATATTAAGAGTAAATATCAGCATTGCCAGTCTTCTAATGCACCATTCACCTGATTACCACATCCTTCGACAACTAATTGGGCCATCTGTTAACAACAAATGATATTCAACCCTAAAAAGTAGTTAACATGAATTAAAATCATTAATGAAAACTAATGTTATTCGAAGCTGCACACTTGGTTGTAATTTTTTTTTTTTTTTTTTTTTTTTTTTTTACGGCGCATCTACTTCTAGGTTATTAGCGCCGCCTTGGTTGTAATATACTGCAAAATAATTTGTTAAAATGCCAAGTGAAAATAGAGCTATAGGAAGTTGCATGCTTGGATATTAATTTTCATTTATTCTATTTTCAACAATATTAGGTGGCTTTTAGACCTTTATTTAGCTCATATTTCATTCTTCAAAAACTAATTGAGCCATCTGGTTATAAGAAATGTAAAATACTGCCAAAAATTGTTATGTCCAAGGCAATCAGAAGTTAATGAGTACAGAACAATAGAACTTACAAGCTTTCGATGAGTGAAAGCTAAAACAACTAAACACTATATGACAGAGCCAAGCAATACATTTATAGTAAATGATCAAAGACTTTCTTTTTATGACATAATGATAAAACTCTTAGCTGAGAATCTAGGAAGGATAATGAGGTAAGGAAAACTTAGATAAGAATAGAGATAATAAAGGCAAATCCTATAAAATAGATATGCATTTTATGAAGAATAATACAAGAAGTAAAATATGTTCTAATAATACAGCAGTGTATATCCAATATTTAGAGGCTGCTCAATAAGGTACAAAGGCATCCATTTATACAGTATACTCAAACTCGCATTTAGCAAAACAAATTTGACATTGAAATCTTTAATCTATATGTAATAGAACAAATTCTACAAAACAATATAGATAGAGCTTTTGGTGAAAGATTATTATAAATTGAGTCACTGTTGAATTTATCAATTGGAAGACCCTAATGGTAAGAATCAACCAATAAGTACACAAAATAACTGCACTATTTAATCATTTATCAAGTACACTTAATAACTGGATGGTTTGATCTTTTTAGAATGAAATAATAAAATCTCGGATCCTCAACAGTTAGCAAAAATATTTTAGAACTTAATCATGTGGCCTTTCATAGAAGCTTCAAGTCTAAACAATCAGTGGTAAAACAAAACTTAGTCTCATGGATGTAAAGTAATGATGAAAAGCTGGATCATTGGGATTGAAGGGTGTTTCTTAAAACACTTAAGTCCAATGACAGAGAACATGAACAAATGTTAAAGGGCTCTTGAATTCCTTCATAACCAATATTGACTAATCCAAAAGCTAGGGAGGCTGTACACCAGTTGTCAAACATTCTACTTCAAAAATATAAGTGGAAAATACAATTTAAAACTTCACAAGAAGATCTGCAGCCACCAAGAATAGAAAATGTGCAATAATAAACAAACTTTGACAGGCAGGTTATAACACCATGAACGTCAACTGATTCAGAGATCTCACGCTAGGGGCCAGCACAATAGAGATAACACTATCATTTACAAAATTCCGAAGGCTCAACATTAAACATCTTTTAGGCATACGTGTATAAGAATATGCCGATTTTCAAAGTTTGCTTTTATTTTTCTGATTTTTTAAATAAGTCGAATTCAATGAAACGACTCGAAGAGAGTTGAGTATAGTATGGAGGCGCCCCCCTCACGTCTTGTTTTCACACTCCAGGAAGCCAGTGTTGCCATGTCAGAAAAAAATTATTTCTTTTTTCGCTTATAATTCACTAGAAGTTTAAAAGGGTTATTAGTACATGGTATAAAAACAGTTATAAAGAATAGCTAATTAAAAGTAACATTATCGGCTAAAAGAAATGTTCAATTGTACATTCCTAGGAGCCAGGTGAGAATCATAATGGGTTAGCAGCGCCACCAATGATTGGCTAGGAAACTATATTTTCTATGACCATTTCGCATGTTGGATGTCCTTATGGGGTAACTCTTTGAAAAATCGACATTTTTATAAAGAACTAATATCCTAAGATTAAGGAAAGATGCCAGAGCCAGGCATTAGAAAAAAATCTCTTTCTTGCATATTATACAGCAACCATGCCTTCTCGGTTCTCGACTTGGCTATATTGTTTTAAGTAATAAATATCCAGAAATTCCCTCTCTCTATCAGCATGGAAAGGTAGCTATAGATAATACCTATTCTTAGATGCCTTCCATGCTCAAAAAAAACTCACACTAAGACAAGAGAGGGTGCAGTGGTGGGGACCAGGGTGTAGGTAGACGAGCTGCTATCGGCCCAAATTCCGTTCCACTCCCCCGTCATGAGGTATATTAGAGGGTGGGAGGGGGGGGGGGGGCAGAGGTGATGCAGCCCCTCCCCCCCCCCGAAATATTCATGTGTCATAAAAACCTTAAAAATAAATAAAATAAGATCGCTTTGTTAATAAAAAATAGTTTATTTGAGGTGAAATAGCGTTTTATTCTCCTAAAACTATTTTAAATTCTAAATTTTTCATATTCCATTTCCCGGAAATGGTTTCAGCCCCCCCCCTCCTGAAATTTTCCCAGCCCCTCCCGAAATTATTTCCTATATACGCCCATGTCCCCAGTAACTTTCTCGGGCTAGAGAATGGTACTTCCTGGCTTAGTTTCTTTTTTTCTTAGTAAATATATTACTACATTGTGGGTTTTTTAGGTATTTTATCAGATTCAATTTGGTCAAATTTATATCTAGTTATTAGTTATTAGAATAATGAGACATTTTATTGGCTAAAATATCAGAAAAAAAACATGCAATTAAGAAACATTGAGATGAAGCCGTTCCAGTAAATCGGATGTTATTTTAAAAAGGGGGGGCTGATAAGTTTCATGCTATGAAATGTTGAAAAACGACATTTGAAAATATGATTTCGACACAAAGAGAACATTTTGCGAGCACGGAGTAAGATGAAAGAAAATTAAAATTATTGAACAAAGAAATTTAGACTGGCTGTAGAGGGGGGGGGGTTGAGGAGCATTACCCTTGAAATTGGAGGATTAAGGAGAAAGAAGGAAAAATGGAAATGCCTAGAGTATTTAAAGCTGGGCTGGCTAGAGAAATTAAATAAAAAGCTAGTTCTTTGTAATCTTCATAATTTCCCTACTTCGGAATTAATATGTATACCATAAAGTCTACAGTAGGAGATTTACAATCTGACAAGGCAGATTAACACTAGAATCCAATCAGTTAACCATTGAAGGCCGCACATCTGTAGGTCACTAATCCCTAGTTTGCAAGAGCTTAGAACTTGTCATAAGTGTTTGCTCCCAAGACAAGTGACAAGTACACCTTCAAACGTTGGTGTAAATATGCGCCAGTATGGTACGGCCGTTCTTGTCAGTGCCATTAAAGATCGTGTGGCTCATGGGCGTATACAAGAGGGGCCTGCAGCCCCCCCCCCGTCCCCCGAAATTTGGATTTGATTGGTAAAATGTGTCATAAACCCTTTAAAATAAATTAAATAAGATCACTTAGTTCATAGAATGTATTTTATTTTGGGTGTAATAGCGTTTTAGTTGGTTAAAACTATTCTAACAAGGGGAGTATGTATTTGTACATTGTATGTATTTTGTACAAGGGGAGTATGTAAAAGCGAAAATACTTTTTTTTATTCAATTTTCTTAATATTCCCAAAATTTGAATTTAGGGGTTTTTCAATGTGCTAAAAACGAATCTGACATCCGTTTTTTAAATGAAAATTATGTTTTTTTTTTTGGTGGATAATTTTTTAAATGTAGGTATATGGTAGAGGGGGGGGGGGCGAGGTTAGCTCAGTGGTAGAGCACTGGACTAATAAGCTGGAGGACTTGAGTTCGAATCCCGAGAAAGCACTAAAGATTTTTTCTTCTAGTGTCTTCGCTCATGGGTTGAATTCGGCCTTCCTGCCCGTCCCTAGGCCAACTCAGCCTTTAATTAATTTAATAATGGGTACTTGGGGTCTCCCGTGGTCTAATGGCTAGCGCCTTGGATTCATAAGCGGGAGATGGTGGGTTCGATTCCCAACCTCGGGCAGGAATTTTATCATCCCACGGCTCGCTGGTAAAATTCCTTGCTGCACCCTGGATGTCGGCGAAAAAAAAAAGTATTATTGGAATATTTCTTAATGACCTCCTGCAAACTAGGGAATAGTAACCTACAGATGTGCGGCCTTCAATGGTTAACTGATTGGATTCTAGTGTTAATCTGCCTTGTCAGATTGTAAATCTCCTACTGTAGACTTTATGGCATACATATTAATTCCGAAGTAGGGAAATTATGAAGATTACAAAGAACTAGCTTTTTATTTAATTTCTCTAGCCAGCCCGGCTTTAAATACTCTAGGCATTTCCATTTTTCCTTCTTTCTCCTTAATCCTCCAATTTCAAGGGTAATGCTCCTCACCCCCCCCCCCCACCCTCGACTTGTATAAATTACTTCGTATATTTTATTTTATTTTGTTTCATCTTACTTTGCGCTCAAAAAATGCTTTTTTAAGGCTGGTACACACTGGGATACAATGCTGCGCGTCATGATTGCATGGGCGTATATAAGGGGGGGGGCTGCAGCTCCCTCCCCGAAATTTTGATTTGATCGGTAACAATTTCATAAAACCCTTAAAAATAAATTAAATAAGATCATTTAGTTTATAAAACATATTCTATTTTGGGTGTAATAGTGTTTAAGTTGGCTAAAACTCTTCCAAGATCTAAATTGTTAGTATTCCATATACCAGAAATGGTCTCAGCCCCCCTCCCCCCGACATTTTCCCAGCACCCTCCGAAATTATTTTCTATATAGGGCCAAATTTTATAATTATGTATTAAATGTTCTCATAACCTATCATGTGTTGCATGTCCTTTGAAAGGGCATATACAGAGCTAAACATTGACGCCTTTCCAATGTTTGTAACGTAAACAGGAGAGGAGTTATGACAATTTAAATGTTTTGAAAAAGCAAGGTTTCGACCGCTTTTTGAAAACTTTACATGGCCGTAGTTTGAAAACCGTTTTAGATAAAAATTTGAAATTTGGCATTTTTATTTTTCCCAACGCCTACTTCGGGTGTACCAATTTTCAATAATATCTGAAAGGGTGAGGTAAAAAAGTGTGTTGATTTGACATGGAATGACTCTATACGTCCATTCATTGTTGCATTGTTGAATCTGGATTGTTGCGATTCTGCCGCGCAACATGTCCCCGTGTATCAGGAGTGTAGCCAACGGCTACAGCCACACTGAATGCACCGCTTCCCGTAGATCACCGAAGTTTAACCAATGTCGGGCGTGGTCAGTACCTGAATGAGTGACCGACCAGGTGCTGTTGGCATTATAAAAGGGTGGCAACCTGTAGATAGCCCGGCGTTAATAGCCCAATTGTTGACACGACGTCAAACACGAAAAAAAAAAAGATCTCAGTTACCTTGTGCATTGATTTCTCAAAATTCACAACATCCACAAATAAAGTATCACGAAATAGAGGTTTTTCATTTTTAATGTTCCACGCAACGCACGAAAATGTTTTTGGAAAGATTGATAAGTTGCATCAGTTGTTCAGTTTGCTGTCAGAAAAGTTGCATTATTTCATTACCCTGGCTAATTTATATTTATAGGTCTATGAAATGTGAACAATCGCTGTTTATGTAATGAGTAGAGACCTGTCACTAATATCTAAATCACTTTCCGTTCAAGAGGGCAGACATACTGATATCATTTATCGACCTTAATAAAATATTCATTCAAAGACAACAATGTATCCGTGAGTCTCGAACCAGCGGGACTCGCATACTTGTATCATCTAGACCCGCAATACACGCCTAAACACGGGGACATGCTGCGCGGCAGAATCGCAACAATTCCGATTCAAACGAGATTCATATCTGCGACAATGACGCTCAATATTAAATCCCAGAGTGTGCTAGCCATTATTGTTATTTTATTCTGAAGGTGGAACTGAAGCAGAGTAAAATCATTATTTTGCACGTCCTTCATTTCCACCTTAATATGATTGAGGGATTTCGTGGGTATTCCTTGGTTTAAACACTACTGTCAAGCCGAGAACAGAGAAGGCATAGTTGCTGTATAATATGCAAGATTGAGGTCAATCCTGTTTCTGTCAGATTTCGTTATTCCAAGGAACTGTTTTCTTTATAAATATCTAGTTTTTTTTTTCTTTTTTTTTTGTTTTTTTTTTCTTTTTAATTTATTTGATAAGTGAATAAGATACACAATATTTTTCCAACATGCGGAATGGCCCTAGAGAATTAAGAAATGAAAGCTGATTAAGTTTCCTACAAGTGTTATTCTATAAAGTTTTTCGAGATATCATTAGGTTTCGAAATATCCGCTCTTGAAAGTCGGTCATTTTGGGAAAAAACACTTTCGCCGCATATTTTTCCCCTTTTTGACGGGATAACTCTTCAACGATGAAACCAAAAAATAAATAACGGTTATAGGGTTGTAGAGTATTGTATTCCCTTCAATAATATATATTACTTTGCTATTTTATGTATTTTCCTTCAAACGTAAAAATAATTTCAGTGTTCATCGTGAAATCTGAAATTTAGCGACTAATAGTCCAGGTAACTAAGATTTATAGATGGAAATATTTGGAACACAATTTTTGACTTCATAACTTTGTTTCGGCTAAACAAAAATAACTAGAGTATTACTATACAGAAACCGAATACCGATAACACAGGGCCTTAGAAATATGACGATTTTCGTAGTTTAGTTTTATTTTTAAAATGAGGCTAATTTGATGAAAGCACTTGAAGAGAGTTGATTATTGTCTGAGTATTGAGGCGCCCCCCCTCATGGGGTTTCGTATATAATTCACTAGAAGTTGAAATGATTATGCCTACGAGGATTAATTTTGAACTATTAAGTGAGACCACACTCACAGTCTCTTTTAAAATATAATAATAAGATTATTTCTATATAGAACCAATCATCGATTGTATATAGGAATATGCGCCGATTTTCAAAGTTTACTTTTATTATTCTGATTTTTAAAATGAGGCGAATTCAATGATAGAATTCAAAGAGAGTTGAGTATTGTAAAGGTGGTGCCCCCTCACGGTTTAGTTTTCACTCCGCCTGGGGGGGGGACTAACTGCCCGAGAACGTTACGCCGGAGCGGACAGAAATTTCGCCCCTAAAGGTAGCGCGCCTACTCCAGGCTCGCTTCCACTTCACCCCTTTTGTCTTAGTGTCATTATATTAAGAGCATGACGAATTACCCTTAGATAGTTATATCTTAGGCCAAATCGCCATGCTAAGGAGCGTGAAGGAATTCCTGGATAGTCATTGCTTTAAACAGTACAGCCAAGTCGAGAACCGAGAAGGCATAGTTGCTGTATAATATGCAAGATAGAGCAACTTTCCTAATGCCTGGCTCTGGCATCTTTCCTTATTCTTAGGATCTTAGTACTTTATAAAAATTTCGATTTTTTAAACTTACCCCATAAGGACATACAACATACGATTTGGTCGTAGGGAATATAGTTTCCAATCCAATCATTGGTTGCGCTGCTAACCTATTGTGATTCTCGCCTGGCTCCTAGGAATGTACAATTGGACATTTATTTTTGCTTACTTTTAATTAGCTATTTATTATTACAGTTTGTATACCATGTACTAAATAATATATATATATATATATATATATATATATATATATATATATATATATTATTTATGCGAAGAAATAATTCTAATAATAATGTTGAAAGGACATAAAAAAATATTAGACTCCAATTAATAATTTTTTTTTTATTTATTTATTTATTTGAAATCTTTACAACCAATTAATAATTAAAAAATATTTATTAAAAAAAAAACATAAAATAGTCTTTTGTTAAATAATTTAGAAGTTTAAATGGGAAGAAATAATTCTAATAATAAAAGTCATGTTAAAATAAACATAAAAAAGTATTTTGAAGGGGACAGACTTTAATTCATAATAAAAAAATATTTATTAAAAAAAAAAAAATAAAATAAAAAAAAATAGTCTTGTTCTTTTGCAAGCCATGGCAAATGAGTGATCCACCAGAATTTATATGTATATATGTTGTTGGCGCATCTTCCAGAAAGCGGTAGGATGCTCCTCTTATCCCTAACTAATTTAAATCTGAAATATTAAGTGTAAATATCTGTATTGTCTATCTTCAAATACACCATTTAACTGATTCCCACATCCTTCGAAAACTAATTGGGCCATCTGCCAACAACAAATGCGACCCTAAATAATAGTTAACATGAATTAAAATCATTAATGAAAACTAATGTTATTTGAAGCTGCACACTTGGTTGTAATATACTGCAAAATAATTTGATGAAATACCTATTAAAAATAGAGCTATAGGAAGTTGCATGCATGGATATTAATTTTCATTTATTCTATTTTCAACAATATTAGGTGCCTTTTAGGTCTTTAATTACCTCAGGTATCATTCTTCGGCAAATAGTTGAGCCGTCTGGTTATAACAAATGTAAAATACTGCCAAAAATTGTTAATTTCATGGCAATTAGAAGTTATAGGAATGAGTATACAATCATAGAAGTTACCCGCTTTCGATGAAAGCTAAAATAACTTAACACTGAGCACTGTATGACAGTTCCAAACAATACATTAATAGTAAATAATCAAAGATTTACTTTTTGTTAAATAATGTTAATGTAAATGATTAAAGATTTTCTTTTTATGACATAATGATAAAACTCATGGCTGAGGATCTAGGAAGGATAATGAGGTAAGGAAAACTTAGATAAGAATAGAGATAACAAAGGCAAATCATATCAAATAGACATGCATTTTATTAAGAATAATATAAGAAGTAAAATATGTTCTAATAATACAGCAGTGTTGATATCCAATATTTAGAGGCTGCTCAATAAGGTACAAAGGAATCCATTTATACAGTATACTCATACTCGCACTTAGCAAA
This sequence comes from Gonocerus acuteangulatus, assembly GCA_946811695.1. Classification (NCBI taxonomy): domain Eukaryota; kingdom Metazoa; phylum Arthropoda; class Insecta; order Hemiptera; family Coreidae; genus Gonocerus; species Gonocerus acuteangulatus. The sequence continues at coordinate 22,966,835 of OX328132.1, forward strand.
ACAAATTTGACATATAAGTCTTTAATCTATATGTAATACACCAGATTCTCCAAAACAATATAGATAGAGCTTTTGGTGGACTATTATTAGAAATTCAGTCCCTGTTTAGTTTATCAATTGGAAGACCCTTATGGTAAGAATCAACCAATAAGTACACAAAATACCTGCACTATTTAATCCTTTAGCAAGTACACTTTATAACTGGAGGATTTGATCTTTTTAGAATGAAATCTCGGATCCTCAAGAGTTAGCAAAATTATTTTAGAACTTAATCACATGGCCTTTCTTGCAAGCTTCAAGTCTAAACAATCAGAGGTAAAACAAAACTTAGTCTCATGGATGTAAAGTAATGATTAAAAGCTGGATCATTGGGGCTGAAGGGTGAGCAAAAACACCTGTGGACCATAAAACCAAGAGTTCTTTCTTAAAACACTTAAGTCCAATGACAGAAAACATGAACAAATGTTAAAGGGCTCTTGAATTTCTTCATAACCAATATTGACTAATCCAAAAGCTAGGGAGGCTCTACACCAGTTGTCAAACATTCTACTTCAAAAATATAAGTGGAAAATACAATTTAAAACTTCACAAGAAGATCTGCAGTCACCAAGAATAGAAAATGTGCAATAATAAACAAACTTTGACAGCCAGGTTATAACACCATTAACGTCAACTGATTCAGAGATCTCACACTAGGTGCCAGCACATTAGAGATAACACTATCATTTACAAAATTCCGAAGGTTCAACATTAAAAAAAGATAGAAGTTCTATAGAAAACCTGCGTCATGAAGAATAAGCCCTATGATTATGCATACGAGGATTAATTTTGAACAATTGACTGAGACCTATACTAACCATCTCTTTTAAAATATAATAACAAGAGTATTTCGATATAGAAACCGAGCACATCTTTTAGGCATACGTGTATAAGAATATGCCGATTTTCAAAGTTTACTTTTATTTTTCTGATTTTTTAAATAAGTCGAATTCAATGAAACGACTCGAAGAGAGTTGAGTATTGTATGGAGGCGCACCCCTCACGTCTTAGTTTTCACACTCCAGGAAGCCAGTGTTGCCATGTCAGAAAAAAATTATTTCTTGTTTCGCTTATAATTCACTAGAAGTTTAAAAGGGTTATTAGTACATGGTATAAAAACAGTTATAAAGAATAGCTAATTAAAAGTAACATTATCAGCTAAAAGAAATGTTCAATTGTACATTCCTAGGAGCCAGGTGAGAATCATAATGGGTTAGCGGTGCTACCAATGATTGGACTGAAACTATATTTTCTATGACCATTTCGCATCTTTGATGTCCTTATGGGGTAACTCTTTGAAAAATCGTAATTTTTATAAAGTACTAAGATCCTAAGAATAAGGAAAGATGCCAGAGCCAGGCATTAGGAAAATAGCTCTATCTTGCATATTATACAGCAACTATGCCTTCTCTGTTCTCGACTTGGCAATACTGTTTACGGCAATGACTATCCAGGAATTCCTTGACGCCCCTTAGCATGGCGATTTGGCTTAAGATATAACTATCTTATCTTATTTAACTATCTTATCTAATGTTTGTTCGTCATGCTCATAATAAAATGACACTAAGACGAATGGGGTGAAGTGGAAGTGAGCCTGGAGTAGGCGCGCTACGTCAGGGGCGCAATTTCTGTCCGCTCTGGCGTAACGTTCACGGACAGTTAGTCCCCCCCCCCCCAGGCAGCGAGGCCTGGTATTTCGGTCTCTTTCTTAATAAATATATTACTGCATAATGATATAATAAGGTGAGTTTATAACTAATCATTAGCAATGGCAATAATGAGGCACCTTATTAGCCATAATTGTAGATAAAAATAAGCTGAAAGGAAAACCTAAGATGAAACAGTTCCAGTAAATTGACTGGTGAAATTAAATTAAAACATAAATCTAATGTGTTAGCCATTGAAGGGTGCACATCTGTAGGTCACTAATCCATAGTTTGCAAGAGCTTAGAACTTGTCATAAGTGTTTGCTCCTCATGCTAAGACAAGTGACAAGTACATCTTCAAACGTTGGTGGAAATGTGTGTCAGTACGGTACGGTCGTACTTGTCAGTCTCATTAAGGTGGCTTAGTGACAAGAAGTCATTCACACATTGTGGGCAAGTGTTTCAGTAACTAACTTGTCACTTAACACTAGTTAGGATATTTACAATACGGGACAACTGCGGGAGAGCTTAGTTGCCGTGTTTACAAAAAATGTCTAGTTTCCCCTAAAAAGGAACTAAGATCTTGTATCCGAGGCATCAGGGAAACACACAAAGATCAGTAATGGTATAGTATTAATTTCAATATTTTGTAAAATTATTGTATATTTATATTAAGCAGGTATATTGTAGTACTGCTCCATGCTAGCGAGTTTCCAAGTAATATGTACCTGATATGACTTAGAAATCATAGAATAGAAACTTAGCATGTCATTCGAAATAATTGTTTCCAGGCTGTAAAAAACTTACTAATATAAATTGAAATGAGAAAATGAACAGTATAATAATTATAGACAATATTACTAAACGATATATTAATTTGTTTTAAACAGCAAATAAATTGAAATCTAAATTAAAATGAGAAAATTAAACTATGGTTGTTAGAAGAATAATCGTTGTAGTCCCGGCCCAGATGGTTCTACTAGAAAGGAAGTGAAACCAATCGAAAGCTGAGTAAATTTACTATAAGACTAGTTGGGTGTAAACATAGAAGTCCGATTCGCAGGAACTGCATCATCTTAGCGCGGTTTCTGTTCATATACCTATTGTCATCTGAAAAGCTTAGAATAGAAACAGATAATATTTTCCTCGGCCTTTGTTCAAAGGGTTTTATGGCTTTACCTGGTCGGGTCCGCCAGACTATAGAATCCTCTTCTACCGATACTTCATTTCATACGTTTCAATGAATTGGAAAATATCAAAAATTTTCACATATTCCTGTGTTCTTTTACTATAGTAATAATTCTACAAATAAAATCAATTAAAAAATAAAATAAAAAAAAACCAACAGCATGAAGGCAATTGAAAATGTTCAAAAGACGTCATCAAATAACTTTCTCTTGGCAAGCTATATTTCTAACAATGAATTGTTTTTCTTATTTTACCTAATCTGTTTTATTGTCAAATACATTATCCAACTATAAGCAATTAAAAAATAACAAGGAATAAAAACAGACAAAAATAACCGTTCAAATAAACGAAATCAATTACTTCAAAGTTTAAGCGCTTATTTCTCCGATTGACATCACCTAATCAAAAATTTGTTTCAGAATCTTTTTTATAGAGAATTTATAAAGCTTTCAAATAATTTCTATCCAATTATCACGATTTCCCAACCGTGTTCGAGATATTAATGAAATTATACGAAGTTCCCAAAACTTTTCATGTCTGTTCATAAAATGAATCCCATGATTCTAAGTAACCAAACCTAAAACTTGATTTAACAACTTTTTCCCAATTTTCTCAGAAACGGTTAAAACTATCGCCTTAAAAATGGTTTCATTCGTTTTACTAGGTAAAGAAGCCTATACAACGAGTACTTACAAGCATATGAACTCAAAAACGTAAGCGTTACGATTTTTTTTTGCCATCTTCCAGTGAGCGGATTTTGCTGGTTAACGAACTTGACCTTTCAAATTGGACGACGGATGTTTGTACCAAATTTCATCAAAATCGGACCATTAGGGACGCCGGAAATCCGTGAACAGACAAATATATATATATATATATATATATATATATATATATATATATATATATGTATACAAATTTGAACCACCGTTATTTTCGGTCTCTAGGGGTTCTGAAACGCGAAATTTTCTAGTCGGCACTTCCGGATTGTTTCATTAAATCAACCTTATAAGCGGGGTTCCTCCCTATGAAGGGAGGGAGGAACCGCGCTAAAATGAATGAATTTAAGTATGTCTATCTTACTAAAAGAAAGCTTTTCTAAATTTCCTGACTTTTGCTTGATATTTCTTACCAGCGTTACTCTTCAATGGGCAGGATCTGATATTTCCGGGTTGTAGAAAAACTTCCTAATTTAACCAGCTTTCCATTCATGTATCACAATCCTGTATTACTGAAGTATAAGAACGATTTAGAAACAAAAGTTTTAATAAAAACGTGGATCTGTGAAAAGAAAATTAAGTTTCTGAAAAATAATTATTTTTACCTCGTTAACGCATTTGAACACATTTTTACAAGTATTTATAATTAAAAAAACAATGCTTTAACTTGAATTGATACTGATGACTGCGCTTGTGAACCGCACTGGGTTTCTAGTGAGCCCATGTGTGTTTGTTGTGGTGTCCGTTCCAATAAATGCCCCATCCCTAATAAAAAATGTGTTGCTAACAAGTATGTCCAGTAAAAATGTGTTCAAATGCGTTATCTAGGCAAAAATTATAATTTTTCAGGCTAATGTGTGGTTGGGATTCATTAATGGCCACCTCCTGGACCCAGTATTAGTTACTGTAATTAATAAATTAAAAATAAATGTGTGTTTTATTTATTTACTGTTTTAGGATTTTTTTTATTTTCGTGGAAGTAGTTTTTTTTAATGTTTTAAGTAAATATATACTTAATATTTACAAAAATAAATATTTCTTTTAAACTTTTTGAATAAACGGAAAAAGAAATTTTAATTTTCTTTTCGCAGATCCATGTTTTTATTAAAGCTTTTGTTACTAAATCGTTCACATACTTCGGTAACATAGGATTGTGATACATGAATGGAAAGCTGGTTAAATGAGGAAGTTATTCTGAAACCCGGAAATCTCAGATCCTGCCCATTGAAGAGTAACGCTGGTAAGAAATATTAAAGGAAATTTAGAAAAGCTTCCTTTTGGTAAGATAGACATACTTAAATTCATTCATTTTTATGTTTAATCTCAACTAGTCTTAAAGTAAATTTACTCAGCTTTCGATTGGTTTCACTTCCTTTCTAGTAGAACCACCTGGGCCGGAGCGACAACGATTATTCTTCTAAAAACCACGATGTCTCGAAAAAAAACAATAAAATGACGTTGTCTCCCTTATTTGTGAGAATTCGAAAAATCTTTATAGAACATTTTTTGTTCCCCCAAGTGTCCTCTATCATCTCCCACAATATGACTAGACATTTACGGGATACACTGGATATTTATATATCCTGAAATAAATTGTTGTTTCATGGTATATTTCGTTAATTTCTCAGATATAATTGGATGAAATTTCGATCGAATGATTTTGATTTCCTATAGAAAAACGAAAGTAATAAACAAAATCACGACAAAAACAGGGCATTTTGCGAGCACAGACTAAGATGAAACAAAATAAAACTAAATGTAAAAAATAATTTGAACTAGCTAAGCAGGGTGAATGGGGGGTGGGGTTGAGGAGCATTACCCTTGGAATTGGAGGATTAAGAAGAAAGAAGGAAAAATGGAAATGCCTAGAGCATTTAAAGCTGGGCTGGCTAGAGAAATTAAATAAAAAGCTGGTCCTTTGTAATCTTCATAATTTCCTCCAATTGGGGGTTTTCTAATTGTTCTGAAATCAACGTTATATGCAAAAAGGTTTAAATTTGATAACCATCCTTTACAAGTACCATCTGAGATAATACACGCTCTCTTCTTTACAAATAGCCCAAGAAGGTAGAAATAAGATATTCTTAAAGCGAGAAATTTCAAAAACATCACGTAAATCAGCGAACTTCTGACTTTTTAACTTAAACTCCTGAGAGCGAAAACATTTCGTATTCGTAAATGCTGTAACGCCCATTCTAATAGTCGAACCTCAAAGTTGAAGAGTGCATTTTGTACAACGGTTTGTCTTTTCTAGTTTTGTAAGGAATGTCTTTGTAGACAAAACGCATAGTTTCCAAGATATAAGAAAAAAAGGTCCGACATTTTCGAGGTTTTTAGCGATTTTCGACCATAAGCCACACTTGGACCAGGGACGGACTTTAAATTTGGATTCAACACCCCAATAAACATGAAGAAACGTTGCAAAAAAAAAAACTTCTATTTTTTTTTCTCCGGAAAAACCTTTCCTTACTGAACTCGTATGCGAAGCAAATATTCTCTTGTCCACACCTCGACCCCTTGTCCACATCCACAGTCCCAGCCTCGTTCGACTGTACAGTTCAACTTTGGCCCGATGAAACAGGGTGTGGAATAGCTCAAGATTTGAACTGCACAGTCCAAATCTTCAAATATTCCAAACCGGGTATATATAGCCTTACACAGTACAAAGCAACATTCAATAAATCTTGGAAATTGTTCCTTTACGGAACTTGAGCACACAATGAACTTGCCTGTGGGTTGCCTAAAAAATATATATTGGGATTTAATAGTGGGGTGAATGGTCTATTGGGCTAGTGCCAGAGGGAAGCACGGAGCAGCACGGGGGCAAAAAGTGAATACATTAATATATTTGGGAGGTGATTTAGAGATCCAGTGATTTATTTGGCCTGGTCCGGCCGGCCAGCAACTTTTATATTGCCTCCGCCTACTAAGGGCATCCCCAAATCATCGTATCACAATCCTGGGTTCGAAGCGGGGTTTTTCTCCATATCGTGATCTTTCAGTTTAAACCCTACAATACAGATGGAGGGGCGTAATTCCTTTCGGAATTGAAAAGGAATGGCGGAAATTACAGATGGATATTCCCGGAGCTGTGGATTTAGACACGAAGACCCTGGTGAACTTAGTGAGAGAGCACATTCCTCAGCTAGTGATTGAAGTACCAGAAGAACGGAAATCATAGCTTCAACGGACCTCCACTTTTCATCTCACAACTCGATCACTGAAAATGTCGCATCCCCATTAGCTACCATACCGTAACACCTACCCGTACTATAGGGTCACAGTGACGGGTCCTGAGCTAGTGATTGAAGTGACAGAAGATCGGAAATCATGGCTCCAACGGACTTCCACTTTTCCTCTCACACCTCGATCACCGAAAATGTCGCATCCCTAACACCTGCCATTCCGTAACACCTACCCATACTATAGGGTCACAGTGACAGGTCCTGAGCTAGTGATTGTAGTGACAGATCATCCTACTGCATTGAAATCTTGAAGATAAATGAATTTAAGGCGCCATTGTGTACTGGAAACTTAAAGTCGCAGAAATCACTGACTCGACCACTTCAACTCCTACTCAGAGTTTATAATCGTTTTAATCCATCAGAGAGTTTACAATAACCCCCATCAACAAACAAAAACTGGCCAAGGTTGAAATGCAAAAAAAGTGCATTATAAGGTTCTTGAGAAGGTATTGGGGTTCGAAAACTTGGCCCTATACTATGATCATCACATGATTATCATAATTTTCATAGGGACACAATTTTCGGGAGGGGCCGGGAACTTGGCCTCAATTTTTCAACGTTAATTTTTTTATTTAATAAATACATTTTCAGCAGCAGGCAGTATCCAAATATTGAGCTTGATCAATGAAGATTTGAAGAACTTTTTCAAAATGTATTTCATAAGTTTAACCTCAATAGCTAAATCCCTTCGGAATGTGCTACAATGTTATCAAAGATATTACTAAATTTTAATTTCATTTTTTCAGGGTGCAAAAAAAATATAAATTTAAATGAGAAAATTGAACTGTTAAAAAAACTTTAGAAAGTATTAGAATATTTTATATTAATGTTTTTCAAGCTGCAAATAACTTGAATATACGAATTTAGAGAGTTCGAATATTGAATTATTTTTTAGAAAAAAAAAAAAAAAAAAAACTAACCTCGCTATATTAAAGAACGAGGGAAGAGTTTTTTCCTCTGGTGTATGCTTGCGCATTTTATAGATATTTTATATAATAGTTTTTGTAATTTCAAAGTAAAAAAGGAAGTTTAAATGAAAACCAAAATTTAATACTAACAATAACGTTGAAAGAAAGAAACTTTTTTTTTTTTTAATTTAATTTAATGAAATTAAAATTTAATAATTATATTTAATTTAATGAAATTAAAATTTAATAATTATATTTAATTTAATGAAATTAAAATTTTAATTTCTTTATTTATTTTTTTTTTAATGTGGAGGACTAAAAACTTAATTAAAAATCATTTACCCAAACTAAAAGTAGTCTCGCTTCTTTGCAACCAACGGTAAGAGCGTTTTCCAAAAAAAAAAAAAAAATTTATGTGGGGTGTAGTCGAACCACCACCGGTTTACCTTTCCGAGGAAGGGGCTCTCTACTGGTAGCCACCCTTTCTAGTACATCCATGGAAGCTAGCATATAGGACTCGTTCATCCGGGAGGTTCAAGGCCCACATGAACGAGTCCGCTACCTTTGGGGGATTCGAACCCACCACCTGCCTGCGGTGGACTGGCTCCAGAGTCTAAAGTCAGTCACTCTATCCATTACACCACGGGCAGGCCCAACAGCTATTTGGGAATCTTTATACAAATCCTGCTTTTCTTACGAATCCGCCAGATGGCGCTGGCGATGCTCCTCTTATCTCATACTAATTCAAATCTCAAATTTTAATTGTAAATACCAATATTATCGAATTTCAAATGCAAAATTTACCTGATTCCTGCAGTGGAAGATCCATTTGGTCGTAACGAGTGAAATTTCGCACCAAAAAGTAGTTAATATTTGTTAAAATCGTTAATGAAAACTACTTGTACACGAAGCTGCTTTCTTGGATATGAATTTTAATTTCTTCTATTTTCGACAATATAATCCGACGATTTGTGCTTCATTTGTCATATTTACACTTCTTCAGAAACTAATTAAGCCAAATGGTTGAAATAGATGGAGCATACTGCTAAATAAAGAAAAAGTCCGAACATTATTAATTATTATAATCAATGGATATGATAAAGGCAAATCTTATCAAATTGACATGACAGTTATTAAAAATAATACTAGGAAAAGTGAAATATGTTCCAATAATACAGGAATATTGATATCCAATATTTGTGGCTAATTACAAGAAAGATGACAACTTAAAGTGTAATGCACCAGATTCTACAATATAACTTAGACAGAGCCTCTGGAGGAAGTAGATATCATAATTTCATTATTTGATATTTGGGAAATAGAATAATAAAATCTGAAAAGGTACCAAAAACATTATAGAACCTTCAAATCTAAAGAAAAGCATCAAACAAACCGTGGAAAAATTATTATTTAATTTGTTTGCAATGTAAATTTAGGAATTCATAATGGAAGTGTCACCGGAGTGGTTGGAGATAGGATTGGAGAATAATTAATGACTATAAGAGCATGAACTAGTGATGGTAGTGGCATTAGTGGAGAAATTAAAGGACACTCACCTTTTTCACACTATGAACATTGACAGGAGTGTTAGCCTTTTGGAAGATACCTGTGAACTATGGTAAAGGGTCCTTTCTTAAAATCTTCAAGTCAAAAGGCAGACAAAACCCAAACAAAGGTTAAAGGGCTCTTGAATTTCTTCATCACTAATATTGACTAATCTAAGAACAACAGAGCCTCTACACCAGGCGTCAAACATTCTAATTTCAAAATATAAGCGGAAAGTACAATTTAAAACTTCACAAGAAGATCTGCAGACTCCAAGAATAGAAAATTAGCAATAATAAACAAAAGATGACAGTCAGGTTATAACACCATGAACGTCAACTGTTTCAGAGATCTCACGCTAGATGCCAGCACCATAGAGATAACACAATCATTTACAAACCTCCAAAGGCTCAACCTTAAAAAAAATTGAAGAATTACTATAGAAACGTGATTTATGAAGAACAAGCAGTATTATTATGCATATGAGGATTAATTTTGAACAATTCAGTAAGATTCACGCTCACAATCTCTTTTAAAATATAATAACAAGAGTATTTCGATATAGAAACCGAACACCAATTGTACACGGCTTTATGAATATGGCGATTTTCTAAGTTCACTTCTATTTTTCTGCTTTTTAAAGTGATGCGAATTCAATGAAAAAACACCAAGGGAGTTGAGTATTGTATGGTGGCGCCCCCCTCACGGTGAAGGGCGAGAACAATAGGTTAGCAGCGCCACCAATGATTGGCTTGGAAACTATATTCACTACAACCATTTCGCATGTTGGATGTCCTTATGAGGCAACTCTTTTAAAAATTGACATTTTTATAAAGAACAAAGATTCTAAGAATAAGGAAAGATGCCAGAGCCAGGCATTAGGAAAACAACTTTTTCTTGCATATTATACAGCAACCATGCCTTCTCGGTTCTCGACTTGGCTATATTTTTTTAAGATATAACTATCCCGAAATTCCCTCTCTCTTATCAGCATGGAAAGGTATATAATAACTATTCTTAAATACTTTCCATGCTCATAAAAAACTCACACTAAGACAAGAGAGGGTGTAGACGCGCGGCTGTCGGCCCAAATTCCGTTCCACTCCCCCGTAATGGGCGTATAAAAGAGGGGGGGGGGCTGAGGGGGCTGCAGCCCCTCCCGAAATTTTGATTTGATAGTAAAAACTTGTCGTAAACTCCTTAAAAATAAATTAAATAAGGTAAATATATAGGTTCATAAAAAATATTTTATTTTATGTGTAATTGAGTTTTAGTTGCCTAAAACGATTCGAAGCTCTAAATTTTTAGTATTCCATACCCCGGAAATAGCACCCCTTTCATTCTTAATAAATATATTACTGCATTATGGGTTTTTTTAGGTATTTTATCAGATTCAATTGGGTCAAATTTATATCAAATTATTTGTTATGAGAATAATGAGTCATTTTATGAGCCACAACATAAAAAAAAAACATGCAATTAAGAAACATTGAGATGAAGCCGTTCCAGTGAATCGGATTTTATTTTAAAAAGGGGGGTCAGATAAGTTTCATGCTATGAAATGTTGAAAAACGACATTTGAAAACAAGATCCCGGCACAAAGAGAACATTTTGCAAGCACAGTGTAAGATGAAAGAAAATTGAAATTATTGAACAAAGTAATTTAGACTGGTCAGGGGAGGGGGGGGGGGGTTAAGGAGCATTACACTTGGAATTGGAGGATTAAGGTGAAAGAAGGAAAAATGGAAATGCCTAGAGTATTTAAAGCCGGGCTGGCTAGAGAAATTAAATACAAAGCTAATTCTTTGTAATCTTTATAATTTCCCTACTTCGGGATTAATATGTATGCCATAAAGTCTACAGTAGGAGATTTACAATCTGACAAGGTAGATTAACACTATAATCCAATCAGTTAACCATTCAAAGCCGCACATCTGTAGGTCACTAATCCCTAGTTGCAAGAGCTTAGATTTTGTCATAAGTGTTTGCTCCTCATGCTAAGACAAGTGACAAGTACACCTTCAAACGTTGGTGGAAATGTGCGTCACTATGGTACGGCCGTACCTGTCAGTCTCATTTAAGATCGTGTGGCTCATGGGCGTATATAAAGGGGGGCCAGCAGCCCCTCCCCCCCTTCGAAATGTGGATTTGGTCGGTAAAATGTGTCATAAACCTTAAAAGGGTGTATGACTCTTTAAAATAAATTATATAAGATCACTTAGTTCATAGAAAGTATTTTATTTTGGGTGCAATAGCGTTTTAGTTGGTTAAAACTATTCTAACAAGGGGAGTATACAGCGGTGGGGTATATAATAATATAATCGTTAAACAATAATTTATATTTCGTCAAACAAATTCAAAAATATGCTTACGTTTTTAAGTAAACTAGTATCATACATTTTTTCACACCAAAAATAATAGTAGATTTAAAATCAGCACCCCAAGAAATCCTAATGTGGTGAATATTATTAAAAACAAAAAATTTTTCCCAGATCTGGAAGGGACTAAAATTTAAAAATTAACGTGACGTTTTGAAATTTAATATCTCCCCTTGAGATAATCCTATGATTACGTCATTGAAATCTTTCAAAATAAAGAAGACTCCTTTTTCTGACCATACTAATGACTATTGTTTTATTTCAAAAGGTACTTGCAAAAAATGGTTTCAAAATAAAAGTAAAATGTAAACTTTTTGCATATAACATCAAACCCAGAACACGTAGAAACACCCCGATTGGAGGGAAATGTGTCACATTAGAGCCTTTATCGACCCTCCATGTTTGGTTTAAATCGGGGAAATATTCTTTGAAATATGGCCGGATTGTTGAATCTTTAAAAAAAATTTTAAAGTTCTAAATTGTTAGGATTTCATACCCCGGAAATGGTCTCCCCCTTCCGCCGAAATTTTCCTAGCCCCCTCCGTAATTATTTTCTATATACGCCCATGGTGTGGCTTACTGACAAGAAGTCATTCGCACACAGTGGGCAAGTGTTTCAGTAACTAACTTGTCACTAAACACTAGTTAGGATATTTAAAAGACGAGACGACTGCGGGAGAGCTTACTTGCCACTTCGCATGTACTTGCCGTGTTTACAAAAAAATTCATTTGCCCCTAAAAAAGAACTAAACTCTTGTAACTAAGGCATCAGGGAAACACACAAAGATCAGTAATGGTATGATATTAATTTCAATATTTTGTAAAACTATTGTATGTTTATATTAAACAGGTATATTATAGTACTGCTCCATGCTAGCGAGTTTCCAAGTAATATGTACCTGATATGATTTAGAAATCATAGAATAGAAACTTCTAGCATTTCATTCGAAATAATTGTTTCTAGACTGCAAAAAAGTTCCAAAAATTAATTGAAATGAGAAAATGAACAGTATAATAATTATAGACAATATTACTAAATGATATATTAATTTGTTTTAAACAGCAAATAAATTGAAATCGTAATTTAAATGGGA
>OX328132.1:22984596-23007096 GCA_946811695.1 Gonocerus acuteangulatus
CATTTATTTTTTTTTACCTTTAGACTTCAATGTTTTCAGAAAGAAGCCTTGATTTTGGCCCACAGGTATTTTTGCTCACCCTTCAGCATAAGATATTTGGTTATTCCTTCCTCCAAAGGTCTAATACTCCTGTTGATCATTACTTTCCAGTAATGAGATTATGTTTTGTTTTACCTCTGTTTGTTTAATGTCATTGTTTATAATTTTAGGTTGCAAAAAAATCCATGGTTTTGTTGATGTTCTTATTGTGAGCCATGTAAAATTTGTGATCTACAAAAAGTAATAAGTAGTATAACTGATATAGTACTAAATTATACATAGTATAAATACACGTTATATATATATATATATATATATATATATATATATATATATATATATATATATATATATATAACGTGATGTTACAAAGTCAAGGGATGGTTGGGATTTTGGTTGATGAAAAAAAATTCGTATAAATTGCGATTTATATTATAATCAACTGCATTCAGTAAGGGCTGTCCGCACTTGTCACTATCATTAAGATGGCTTTGTGACAAGTGAGAAGTACTCTTTCACACATAGTGGACAGGTGTGTTTAGTAAGGTCTGTCCGTACTTGTCATTCTAATTGAGATGGCTTAGTGAGAAGTACTCGTTCACACATGGTGGACAGGTGTGTTCAGTAAGGTCTGTCAGCACTTGTCACAATCATTAAGATAGCTTGGTGACAAGTGAGAAGTACTCATTCACACATAGTGGACAGGTGCGTTCAGTGAGGTCTGTCCGTACTTGTCATTCTAATTAAGATGGCTTAGTGAGAAGTACTCGTTCACACATGGTGGACAGGTGCATTCAGTAAGGTCTGTCCGTTCTTGTCACACTCATTATAATGCCTTATTGACAAGTGAGAAGTACTCGTTCTCACATAGTAGACATGTGAGTTCAGTAAGGTCTGTCCGTACTTGTCAGTATCAAAGATTGCTTGGTGACAAGTGAGAAGTACTCGTTTACACATTGTGGACAAGTGCGTTCAGTAAGGTCTGTTCGTACTTGTCACACTCATTGTACTGCCTCAGTGACAAGTGAGAAGTAGCTACTCGTTCAGACATTGTGGACAAGTGTGTTCAGTAGGATCAGTCCAATACCTAACTTGTCGCTAAACACTTGTTCGGTCGTTTACACCAGAGACAATTATGTGTTGGGGAGCTTACTTTACTTGATGCACAGTTAAAAGAATACATTCATATTCACCTGTACTTGCTGCGTTTGCAAATACCTGTCACTAAAAAAGAACCTGCTTACACATTATTATTTCTATAATAAATTTAAATTTTTATTTTCAAGTTACTTGCAGCTTGGAAAACATCAATAATAAATGTTCTAATACTTTATATACTTGTTCCTAAAAATTATTAGTAATTGAATAATCTTAAAGTTTAAATGGAAAAAAAATAATTTCAATTCAAATAATAATGTAAAAAGAAAAAATATTTATCAGGGGATATACTCAAATCCATAATTAAAAAATATGTAGTAAAAAAAACAAAAACAAAATAGTCTTGTTTTTTTGCAAGCCATGGAAAATGTGTGATGCACAAAATAAAAAAATATATAATATATATACATACAAATTTATATGAGTTCAATAAATTTGAAGTTTAAATTGGGAAAAATAATTGTGATAATAATGTTAAACGAAACATAAAACAAATATTTTTCAGGTGATAGACTAATCCAAATATTTATTAAAAAAAAAAAAAGGTAATTTTTTTCCATAATTAACAAATATTTAGTAAAAAAAAACACAAAATAATCTTGTTTTTTTTGGAAGTCATGGAAAATGCGTGATGCACAAAAATGAAAAAATATATAATATATATACATTATTTTATATATATATATATATATATATATATATATATATATATATATATATATATATATATTAATTCTGGTGAATGATGACCCGATATATATATTTTCACTTTTTCTTGTTTCTTTTTCTGCCAGAAAAAGAAACAAGAAAAAGTGAAAATATATATATATATATATATATATATATATATATATACACATCAGCGCTAATGGCCTAGATGCAGATGCGCCATTATATAAAAAATAAAACAAAAGTAATATACACACATACAAATTTATATTAGTTGAACACATTTTCATTTATTTATTGATAATGCTTAAATAGGGAAAAATATTTGTAATAATAATAATTATAATAAAGTTAAAGAAACAAAAAAATATTTTTCAAGTGATAGACTCTATTCGATAATTAAAAAATATTTAAAAGTAAAACACAAAACAGTCTAGTTCTTTTGCAAGCCATGGAAAATGTGTGACCAAATGTATGGAGAGTGGTAGCGATGCTCCTCTTATCTTTAAATAATTTAAAATTCAAATATTAAGAGTAAATATCAGCATTGCCATTCTTCAAATGCACCATTCACCTGATTACCACATCCTTCGACAACTAATTGGGCCATCTGTTAACAACAAATGCAATTCAACCCTAAAAAGTAGTTAACATGAATTAAAATCATTAATGAAAACTAATGTTATTCGAAGCTGCACACTTGGTTGTAATATACTGCAAAATAATTTGTTAAAATGCCAAGTGAAAATAGAGCTATAGGAAGTTGCATGCTTGGATATTAATTTTCATTTATTCTATTTTCAACAATATTAGGTGGCTTTTAGACCTTTATTTAGCTCATGTGTCATTCTTCAAAAACTAATTGAGCCATCTGGTTATAACAAATGTAAAATACTGCCAAAAATTGTTATGTCCAAGGCAATTAGAAGTTAATGAGTATAGAACAATAGAACTTACAAGCTTTCGATGAGTGAAAGCTAAAACAACTAAACACTATATGACAGAGCCAAGCAATACATTTATAGTAAATGATCAAAGACTTTCTTTTTATGACATAATGATAAAACTCTTAGCTGAGAATCTAGGAAGGATAATGAGGGAAGGAAAACTTAGATAAGAATAGAGATAATAAAGGCAAATCCTATAAAATAGATATGCATTTTATTAAGAATAATACAAGAAGTGAAATATGTTCTAATAATACAGCAGTGTTGATATCCAATATTTAGAGGCTGCTCAATAAGGTACAAAGGCATCCATTTATACAGTATACTCAAACTCGCACTTAGCAAAACAAATTTGACATTGAAATCTTTAATCTATATGTAATAGAACAAATTCTACAAAACAATATAGATAGAGCTTTTGGTGAAAGATTATTATAAATTGAGTCACTGTTGAATTTATCAATTGGAAGACCCTAATGGTAAGAATCAACCAATAAGTACACAAAATAACTGCACTATTTAATCATTTATCAAGTACACTTAATAACTGGATGGTTTGATCTTTTTAGAATGAAATAATAAAATCTCGGATCCTCAACAGTTAGCAAAAATATTTTAGAACTTAATCATGTGGCCTTTCATAGAAGCTTCAAGTCTAAACAATCAGTGGTAAAACAAAACTTAGTCTCATGGATGTAAAGTAATGATGAAAAGCTAGATCATTGGGATTGAAGGGTGTTTCTTAAAACACTTAAGTCCAATGACAGAGAACATGAACAAATGTTAAAGGGCTCTTGAATTCCTTCATAACCAATATTGACTAATCCAAAAGCTAGGGAGGCTCAACACCAGTTGTCAAACATTCTACTTCAAAAATATAAGTGGAAAATACAATTTAAAACTTCACAAGAAGATCTGCAGTCACCAAGAATAGAAAATGTGCAATAATAAACAAACTTTGACAGCCAGGTTATAACACCATGAACGTCAACTGATTCAGAGATCTCACGCTAGGGGCCAGCACAATAGAGATAACACTATCATTTACAAAATTCCGAAGGCTCAACATTAAACATCTTTTAGGCATACGTGTATAAGAATATGCCGATTTTCAAAGTTTACTTTTATTTTTCTGATTTTTTAAATAAGTCGAATTCAATGGAACGACTCGAAGAGAGTTGAGTATAGTATGGAGGCGCCCCCCTCACGTCTTGTTTTCACACTCCAGGAAGCCAGTGTTGCCATGTCAGAAAAAAATTATTTCTTGTTTCGCTTATAATTCACTAGAAGTTTAAAAGGGTTATTAGTACATGGTATAAAAACAGTTATAAAGAATAGCTAATTAAAAGTAACATTATCGGCTAAAAGAAATGTTCAATTGTACATTCCTAGGAGCCAGGTGAGAATCATAATGGGTTAGCAGCGCCACCAATGATTGGCTAGGAAACTATATTTTCTATGACCATTTCGCATGTTGGATGTCCTTATGGGGTAACTCTTTGAAAAATCGACATTTTTATAAAGAACTAATATCCTAAGATTAAGGAAAGATGCCAGAGCCAGGCATTAGAAAAAAATCTCTTTCTTGCATATTATACAGCAACCATGCCTTCTCGGTTCTCGACTTGGCTATATTGTTTTAAGTAATGAATATCCAGAAATTCCCTCTCTCTATCAGCATGGAAAGGTAGCTATAGATAATACCTATTCTATGATGCCTTCCATGCTCAAAAAAAACTCACACTAAGACAAGAGAGGGTGCAGGTAGGTAGACGCGCTGCTGTTGGCCCAAATTCCGTTCCACTCCCCCGTCATGAGGTATATTAGAGGGTGGGAGGGGGGGGGCAGAGGTGATGCAGCCCCTCCCCCCCCCCCCCCCGAAATATTCATTTTATGGTAAAAATGTGTCATAAAAACCTTAAAAATAAATAAAATAAGATCGCTTTGTTAATAAAAAATAGTTTATTTTAGGTGAAATAGCGTTTTATTCTCCTAAAACTATTTTAAATTCTAAATTTTTCATATTCCATTTCCCGGAAATGGTTTCAGCCCCCCCCCCCTCCTGAAATTTTCCCAGCCCCTCCCGAAATTATTTCCTATATACGCCCATGTCCCCAGAAACTTTCTCGGGCTAGAGAATGGTACTTCCTGGCTTAGTTTCTTTTTTTCTTAATAAATATATTACTACATTGTGGGTTTTTTAGGTATTTTATCAGATTCAATTTGGTCAAATTTATATCTAGTTATTAGTTATTAGAATAATGAGACATTTTATTGGCTAAAATATCAGAAAAAAACATGCAATTAAGAAACATTGAGATGAAGCCGTTCCAGTAAATCGGATGTTATTTTAAAAAGGGGGGGCTGATAAGTTTCATGCTATGAAATGTTGAAAAACGACATTTGAAAATATGATTTCGGCACAAAGAGAACATTTTGCGAGCACGGAGTAAGATGAAAGAAAATTAAAATTATTGAACAAAGAAATTTAGACTGGCTGTAGAGGTGGGGGGGTTGAGGAGCATTACCCTTGAAATTGGAGGATTAAGGAGAAAGAAGGAAAAATGGAAATGCCTAGAGTATTTAAAGCTGGGCTGGCTAGAGAAATTAAATAAAAAGCTAGTTCTTTGTAATCTTCATAATTTCCCTACTTCGGAATTAATATGTATACCATAAAGTCTACAGTAGGAGATTTACAATCTGACAAGGCAGATTAACACTAGAATCCAATCAGTTAACCATTGAAGGCCGCACATCTGTAGGTCACTAATCCCTAGTTTGCAAGAGCTTAGAACTTGTCATAAGTGTTTGCTCCCAAGACAAGTGACAAGTACACCTTCAAACGTTGGTGTAAATATGCGTCAGTATGGTACGGCCGTACTTGTCAGTGCCATTAAAGATCGTGTGGCTCATGGGCGTATACAAGAGGGGCCTGCAGCCCCCCCCCCGTCCCCCGAAATTTGGATTTGATTGGTAAAATGTGTCATAAACCCTTTAAAATAAATTAAATAAGATCACTTAGTTCATAGAATGTATTTTATTTTGGGTGTAATAGCGTTTTAGTTGGTTAAAACTATTCTAACAAGGGGAGTATGTATTTGTACATTGTATGTATTTGTACAAAGGGAGTATGTAAAAGCGAAAATACTTTTTTTTATTCTATTTTCTTAATATTCCCAAAATTTGAATTTAGGGGTTTTTCATTGTGCTAAAAACGAATCTGACATCCGTTTTTTAAATGAAAATTATGTATTTTTTTTGGTGGATAATTTTTTAAATGTGGGTATACGGTATAGGGGGGGGGGCGAGTTTAGCTCAGTGGTAGAGCACTGGACTAATAAGCTGGAGGACTTGAGTTCGAATCCCGAGTAAGCACTAAAGATTTTTTCTTCTAGTGTCTTCGCTCATGGGTTGAATTCGGCCTTCCTGACCGTCCCTAGGCCAACTCAGCCTTTAATTAATTTAATAATGGGTATTTGGGGTCTCCCGTGGTCTAATGGCTAGCGCCTTGGATTCATAAGCGGGAGATGGTGGGTTCGATTCCCAACCTCCGGCAGGAATTTTATCATCCCACGGCTCGCTGGTAAAATTCCTTGCTGCACCCTGGATGTCGGCGAAAAAAAAAAAAAGTATTATTGGAACATTTCTTAATGACCTCCTGCAAACTAGGGAATAGTAACCTACAGATGTGCGGCCTTCAATGGTTAACTGATTGGATTCTAGTGTTAATCTGCCTTGTCAGATTGTAAATCTCCTACCGTAGACGAAAAAAAAAAAAAGTATTATTGGAACATTTCTTAATGACCTCCTGCAAACTAGGCAGGTTTATGGCATACATATTAATCCCATACATATTAATCCCGAAATTCTCTAGGCATTTCCATTTTTCCTTCTTTATCCTAAAATTGCCCTTCAAACCCCCCCCCCCCCCACACACTCGACGAGTAGAAATTACTTCGTATATTTTATTTTATTTTGTTTCATCTTACTTTGCGCTCAAAAAATGCTTTTTTAAGGCTGGTACACACTGGGATACAATGCTGCGCGTCATTGTTGCATGGGCGTATATAAGGGGGGGGGGCTGCAGCTCCCTCCCCGAAATTTTGATTTGATCGGTAACAATTTCATAAAACCCTTAAAAATAAATTAAATAAGATCATTTAGTTCATAAAACATATTCTATTTTGGGTGTAATAGTGTTTAAGTTGGCTAAAACTCTTCCAAGATCTAAATTGTTAGTATTCAGCCCCCCTCCCCCCGACATTTTCCCAGCACCCTCCGAAATTATTTTCTATATAGGGCCAAGTTTTATAATTATGTATTAAATGTTCTCATTACCTATCATGTGTTGCATGTCCTTTGAAAGGGCATATACAGAGCTAAACATTGACACCTTCCCAATGTTTGTAACGTAAACAGGAGAGGAGTTATGACAATTTAAATGTTTTGAAAAACCAAGGTTTCGACCGCTTTTTGAAAACTTTACATGGCCGTATTTTGAAAACCGTTTTAGATAAAAATTTGAAATTTGGTATTTTTATTTTTCCCAACGCCTACTTCGGGTGTACCAATTTTCAATAATATCTGAAAGGGTGAGGTAAAAAAGTGTGTTGATTTGACATGGAATGACTCTATACGTCCATTCATTGTTGCATTGTTAAATCTGGATTGTTGCGATTCTGCCGCGCAACATGTCACCCTGTATCAGGAGTGTAGCCAACGGCTATAGCCACACTGAATGCACCGCTTCCCGTAGATCACCGAAGTTAAACCAATGTCGGGCGTGGTCAGTACCTGAATGAGTGACCGACCAGGTGCTGTTGGCATTATAAAAGGGTGGCAACCTGTAGATAGCCCGGCGTTAATAGCCCAATAGTTGACACGACGTAAAACACGAAAAAAAAAAAAAAAGATCTCAGTTACCTTGTGCATTGATTTCTCAGAATTCACAACATCCTCAAATAAAGTACCACGAAATAGAGGTTTTTCATTTTTAATGTTCCACGCAACGCACGAAAATGTTTTTGGAAAGATTGATAAGCTGTAAGAAAGGTTGCATTATTTCATTACCCTGGCTAATTTATATGTCTATGAAATGTGAACAATCGCTGTTTATGTAATGAGTATAGACCTGTCACTAATTACACAGGTCTACAACCAAAAATTTGATTTGATGATTTTGGCTAATCTCTGTGTTTCGCGGTGTGCTGAGGCCGAGAATGAAGTCCGTTTTTCTCTATCACGTACAGATTTTTTTCAAATCCATAGAACATAATATACCTGCTATACACATAAATTTGGTAAGAAGTAGGTTTTTTTTTTTTTTTTTTTTTCCAAACGATTTCTCTTTTTATAAACGGACATCTTTCACTATGTGGCGTAGGCAATGACTCCCTCAGTAGATGTTGTAGGCCTGAGGGTGTCTAGGCACGACCTGTTCAGACAGGAACGTACTTGTTTGGTCTCAGATGTCACCGCCTGAAGCTAAACGAGATTGAACCTGTTGTATCAGGAACTTGGAGCTAAATTTCTGTTCATTCTCTCAGTTCAGTATCAACTGAAGTGAACACATTCACTGAGGTCTCTTAGTTGTGTCAAAGTGATTAAGAACGTATTTTAAGGTTTGAAAGTGCATTTAGACAAAAGATTCAGCTCAGTTACTTGGCTCCCGTCTTAAAAACAAAAATTTATTACAGCCAGGCACTTCTTTTTCATGGTATCGACACCGTGAAGCAGTTTTTGTTCCTTACTTTGCTCTGGATGAGAATCTTATTTATTGCATAGACATTCTTGGTCTGATGGGTCAATTTGGTATACAATATGACTCGATTCATTGGCGTCTATTCATAGACTCATCAAAGCGAAGTCTAAAGGCTGTTTTGTTGCACAATGGCAATACTTATGCTTCAGTTCCAGTTGGCCATTCGGTACATTTAAAAGAAACATACGAAAATTTGTCATTAGTTCTCGAACGAATTCATTATAATGAGCATAACTGGTTGATATGTGGAGACTTGAAAGTACTTACTATGCTCTTAGGTCAGCAATCAGGGTACACCAAGTTCCCTTGTTTTTTATGTTTATGGGATAGCCGAGACAGAAATTCCCATTGGAACAACAAAGACTGGCCATCACGAGGAGCTCTGTCGCCAGGCCAAAAAAATGTAATTAGGAGAAGTTTGGTTCCTTCTGACAAAATCCTGCTACCTCCTCTACACATAAAGCTAGGGCTAATAAAACAATTCGTAAAGTCTCTCAATAAAGAAGGTGAATGTTTTAAGTACTTATGCTCCAAGTTCCCACGATTAAGTGATGCATAGCTAAAAGAGGGGATCTTTGTAGGCCCAGATATTCGGAAACTTTTCACAGATCCACATTTCACTCAGACCATGAATGAGAAGGAGAAGGAAGCTTGGAATTCTTTTAAAGATGTTGTTGATGTTGTTGAGAAGTTCCTTGGTAACGTGAAGGATCCCAACTACAGAAGTATCGTGGAACGCATGTTGAAGGCATTTCAATTACAAGGTTGCAACATGAGTTTGAAAGTTCACTTCTTACATTCGCATGTGGATTATTTTCCGGAAAACTTAGGGGAAGTAAGTGAAGAACAAGGGGAAAGGTTCCATCAGGACATCCAGGAAATGGAACGTAGGTATCAGGGCAAATGGAACGTAAACATGATGGCTGACTATTGTTGGATGCTGCAGCGTGAATCATCTGAAGAGTCCTACAGCCGGAAACGAACACGGAGAAATTTTCAAGAGAAAAAAATACGTTTTCATAAAAATAATAACTAAATATGCCACTGTTAATTCTGAAGCTGTTATTTCTACACATTTATGTATTTTGTACAGTAAACAACATTGAAATAACTAAAAGATCATGGAAATAAATGAAAACTCTTATTCACCAATTCTGTTTTCTTTTAATGGTAGTACCTCTGCCCTTACTTGAGATTGAACAATTTCCTTACGTGATAGAGAGGGACTGACCTCATGTTCGGCTTCAGCACGCCAAGGAGCATAGAGATTGACCAAAATCATCAAATCAAATTTCAGAAAGATTATTTTTGTAGACCTGTGTTATATATCTCATTATTTTCCACATCCTTCATTTCCACCTTAATATGATTGAGGGATTTCGTGGGTATTCCTTGGTTTAAACACTACTGTCAAGCCGAGAACAGAGAAGGCATAGTTGCTGTATAATATGCAAGATTGAGGTCAATCCTGTTTCTGTCAGATTTCGTTATTCCAAGGAACTGTTTTCTTTATAAATATCTAGTTTTTTTTTCTTTTTTTTTTGTTTTTTTTTTCTTTTTTTTTTAATTTATTTGATAAGTGAATAAGATACACAATATTTTTCCAACATGCGGAATGGCCGTAGAGAATTATAGGTAGCGCTGCTGGATCCCTCCGTGGTGTAGTGGCAAGCGTCTTGGCTTCTCGAGCCAGCGATGGGGGGTTGGAATCCCTCCTGCAGCTATCTACCTTTTAATGTTTACAGCAAAATGAAATTTAAATGTCATCATTAGAGCGTGGAAGTTAGGCAAAATGCCTATTATTACGAATGACAGTGTTACAGTCCAGTCAACGAACAGTTATAGATGGAAATTGTTGACTTCGTAACTTTGTTTGGGCTGGATAGGAGGTAAACATACCAAAAGTCCTCGCCCGTAGCCTTTGTGCCGGGGGGAAGGGGGGGTTTCGAAGGTCCCATTTTTCGGGTTTTCACTTATATCTCGAAAACCCTGCGTCCTAGCGACATGACTATTCTATAACAAATGAAAGCTGATTTTATTTCCTACAAGTTTTATTCTATAAAGTTTTTTGAGATATCATTAGGTTTCGAAATATCCGCTCTTGAAAGTCGGTCATTTTGGGAAAAAACACTTTCACCGCATATTTTCCCCCCTTTTTGACGGGATAACTCTTCAACGATGAAACCAAAAAATAAATAACGGTTATAGAGTTGTAGAGTATTGCATTCCCTTCAATAATATATATTACTCCAAGATATATATTTTACTCCTCTTATTCCGAGATATAAGTGAAAACCCGATAAATCGGACCTCCTAAACCCCCTCCCCCCCCCGGCACAAAGGCTACGGGCGAGGACTTTTGATATGTTCACCTCCTATCCAGCCTAAACAAAGTTACGAAGTCAAAAATTGTGTTCCAAAAATTTCCACCTATAGCTGTTTTTAAGCATTCGTTGACTGGACTGTTATCTCTATAGTGCTGGCATCTAGCGTGAGACCTTTGAATCAAATGAAGTTTACATATGTTGTTATAACCTGGCTGCTATTTTTTTATTTTATTTTTGCACATTTTCTTCTGTTTTTTTTTTTTTTGTTTTTTTTTTAACTCCAAATAGTCTTGTACCATACTTACTACTTATGTTTTGGAAGCAGTATGTTTGGTACCTGTTGAAGAGGCTCCCTAGCTTTTGGATTACTTAATATTAGTGAAGAAGAAATTCAAGAGCCTTTTAAACATTTATTTTTTTCCTGCCTTTAGACTGAAGTGTGGGAATGATTTGAGAAGGAATCCTTGATTTTGGCCTACAGGTATTTTCCCTCACCCTTCAGCATTAGATACTTCCATCCTCAAAAGGTCTAATACTCCTGTTGATCATTACTTTCTAGTAATGAGACTATGTTTTGTTTTACCTCTGTTTGTTTAACACCATTGCTTAGAATTTTAGATTGCAAAAAACAATAAATAAATCCATGATTGAAAAATATCATCTAAAACAAATAGCAAAAAAACTTGTTTTTTTTTGTAAGCCACGTAAAATCTGTGATCGACAAAAATTAATATGTAGAATAACTACTATATATATAAAGGTAGTTTGTAACAGCTTATTAAGTCTTCAATAGTTTTGTATTTTAATTACTTTTTGTCGTGAAAACGTTTTGGCTATAAGCCATTTTCAATCCAATTGTTTTCAACTTAGGACCTACAACATATATATATATATATATATATATATATATATATATATATACACAAATAATGGCGATGGAGATGGTTAGTCGTTGCTATGTTACGAAGTCAAGGTATGGTTGGGATTCTGGGAGATGAAAAAAAATTCTTATAAATTGCAATTTATATTATATTCAAGTGCATTCACTAAGGTCTGTCCGTACTTGTCATTCTAATTAAAATGGCTTAGTGACAAGTTAGAAGTACTTGTTCTCACATAGTAGACATGTGCGTTCAGTAAGGTCTGTCCATACTTGTCACTATCAAAGATGGCTTAGTGACAAGTGAGAAGTACTCGTTCACAAATTGTGGACAAGTGTGTTCAGTAAGGTCTGCCTGTTCTTGTTACTATCAAAGATCGCTTTGTGACAAGGGAGAAGAACTTGTTCACACATAGTAGACATGTGCGTTCAGTAAGGTCTGTCCGTACTTGTCAGTATCAAAGATTGCTTGGTGACAAGTGAGAAGCACTCGTTCACACATAGTAGACAAGTGCGTTCATTAAGGTCTGTCCGTACTTGGCACACTGATTATACAGCCTTAGTGTAAAGTGAGCAGTACTCGTTCAAACATTGTGGACAAGTGCATTCAGTAAGGTCTGTCCGTACTTGTTACTATCAAAGATGGCTTGGTGGTAAGTATGAAGTACTCCTTCATACATTGTGGACAAGTTTGTTCAGTAAGGTCTGTCCGTACTTGTCACTATCAAAGATGGCTTAGTGACAAGTGAGAAGTACTCGTTCACAAATTGAGGACAAGTGTGTTCAGTAAGGTCTGTCCGCAATTGTCACAATCATTATACTGCCTTAGTGTCAAGTGAGAAGTACTCGTTCACAAATTGTGGACAATTGTGTTCAGTAAGGTGTGTCCGTTCTTGTTACTATCAAAGATCGCTAGGTGACAAGTGAGAAGTACGTGTTCACTCATAGTAGACAAGTGAGTTCAGTAAGGTCTGTACGTACACGTCACACTCATTGTACTGCCTTAGTGTCAAGTGAGAAGTACTCGTTCACACATTGTGGACAAGTGCGTTTAGTAAGGTCTATCCGTTCTTGTTAATATCAAAGATCGCTTGGTGAGAAGTGAGAAGTACTCTTTCACACATGTTGGACAAGTTCGTTCAGAAAGGTCTGTCCGCGCTTGTCACAATCATTATACTGCCTTAGTGACAAGTACTCGTTCAGACATTGCGGACAAGTGCGATCAGTAAGGTCTGTCTGTACTTGTCACTATCAAAGATGGCTTGGTAACAAGTGAGGTGTACTCGTTCACACATAGTAGACAAGTGCGTTCAGTATGGTCTGTCAGTACATGTCACACTCTTTGTACAGCCTTAATGTCAAGTGAGAAGTACTCGTTCACATATTGTGGACAAGTGCGTTCAGTAAGGTCTGTCCATTCTTGTTACCATCAAAGATTGCTAGGTTTCAAGTGAGAAGTACTCGTGCACACATGATGGACAAGTGCGTTCAGTAAGGTCTGTCCGTACTTGTCACACTCATTATGCTGCCTTAGTGTCAAGTGACAAGTACTCGTTCACACATGTTGGACAAGTGCGTTCAGTAAGGTCTGTCCGCACTTGTCACAATCATTATACTGCCTTAGTGTCAAGTGAGAAGTACTCGTTCACAAATTGTGGACAATTGTGTTCAGTAAGGTGTTTCCGTTCTTGTTACTATCAAAGATCGCTAGGTGACAAGTGAGAAGTACGTGTTCACTCATAGTAGACAAGTGAGTTCAGTAAGGTCTGTACGTACACGTCACACTCATTGTACTGCCTTAGTGTCAAGTGAGAAGTACTCGTTCACACATTGTGGACAAGTGCGTTTAGTAAGGTCTGTCCGTTCTTGTTAATATCAAAGATCGCTTGGTGAGAAGTGAGAAGTACTCTTTCACACATGTTGGACAAGTGCGTTCAGAAAGGTCTGTCCGCACATGTCACAATCATTATACTGCCTTAGTGACAAGTACTCGTTCAGCCATTGCGGACAAGTGCGATCAGTAAGGTCTGTCTGTACATGTCACTATCAAAGATGGCTTGGTAACAAGTGAGGTGTACTCGTTCACACATAGTAGACAAGTGCGTTCAGTATGGTCTGTCAGTACATGTCACACTCTTTGTACAGCCTTAATGTCAAGTGAGAAGTACTCGTTCACATATTGTGGACAAGTGCGTTCAGTAAGGTCTGTCCATTCTTGTTACCATCAAAGATTGCTAGGTTTCAAGTGAGAAGTACTCGTGCACACATGATGGACAAGTGCGTTCAGTAAGGTCTGTCCGTACTTGTCACACTCATTATGCTGCCTTAGTGTCAAGTGACAAGTACTCGTTCACACATGTTGGACAAGTGCGTTCAGTAAGGTCTGTCCGCACTTGTCACAATCATTATACTGCCTTAGTGACAAGTGAGAAGT
Source organism: Gonocerus acuteangulatus (assembly GCA_946811695.1). Taxonomy (NCBI): domain Eukaryota; kingdom Metazoa; phylum Arthropoda; class Insecta; order Hemiptera; family Coreidae; genus Gonocerus; species Gonocerus acuteangulatus. The sequence goes on from OX328132.1 coordinate 22,998,812, forward strand.
ACTCGTTCACACATTGTGGACAAGTGTGTTCAGCAAGGTCTGTCCGTTCTTGTTACTATCAAAGATCGCTAGGTGACAAGGTAGAAGTACATGTTCGCACTTGGTGGACAAGTGCGTTCATTAAGGTCTGTCAGTACATGTCACACTCATTGTACAGCCTTAGTGTGAAGTGAGAAGTACTCGTTCACACATTGTGGACAAGTGCGTTCAGTAAGGTCTGTCTGTACTTGCCGCACTCATCATACTGCCTTAGTAACAAGTACTCATTCACACATTGTGGACAAGTGCGTTCAGTAAAGTCTGTCTGTATTGTCACTATCAAAGATGGCTTGGTGACAAGCGAGAAGTACTCGTTCACACATGGTGGACAAGTGTGTTCATTAAGGTCTGTCTGTATTGTCACTATCAAAGATGGCTTGGTGACAAGCGAGAAGTACTCGTTCACACATGGTGGACAAGTGCGTTTAGTAGGGTCTGTCCGTACTTGTCACATTCATTATACTGCCTTAGTTTCAAGTGACAAGTACTCGTTCACACATGGTGGACAAGTGCGTTTAGTAGCGTCTTTCCGTACTTGTCACATTCATTATACTGCCTTAGTCTCAAGCGACAAGTACTCGTTCACACATTGTGGACAAGTGCGTTCAGTATGGTCTGACTGTACTTGTCACACTCATTGTACTGCCTTAGTGACTTGTCACTTCACTTGTAAGTGAAAAGTACTCGTTCACACATGGTGGACAAGTGTGTTCATTAAGGTCTGTCTGTATTGTCACTATCAAAGATGGCTTGGTGACAAGCGAGAAGTACTCGTTCACACATGGTGGACAAGTGCGTTTAGTAGGGTCTGTCCGTACTTGTCACATTCATTATACTGCCTTAGTTTCAAGTGACAAGTACTCGTTCACACATGGTGGACAAGTGCGTTTAGTAGCGTCTTTCCGTACTTGTCACATTCATTATACTGCCTAAGTCTCAAGTGACAAGTACTCGTTCACACATTGTGGACAAGTGCGTTCAGTATGGTCTGTCTGTACTTGTCACACTCATTGTACTGCCTTAGTGACAAGTGAAAAGTACTCGTTCACACATTGTGGACAAGAGTGTTCAGTAAGATGAGTCCAATACCTAAATTGTCGCTAAACACTTGATGCACAGTTAAAACAATACATTCACATTCACCTGTACTTGCTGCGTTTGCTAATACTTCTCACTAAAATAGAACCTGCTTACACGTATAGGTATAAGTGCTTAGGGACAAGTAAATAGCTCGTATAGACAAGGCATAAGGGAAACATACAATGACCAGTAATATTATTATATTTACTTTAATTCAAATATTATTGATGGTAGTAGTAAATTTCATATTCATTTTTTCTTAAAGTGCAAATTGGAATATAAATGTTAATAAAAGAAATTAAAGATTGATTTTTTTTTAAAACAAAAACATTAAGTATTAAAAAGTATTTTTTTAATGTTTTCCAAGCTGCAAGTAACATGAAAATAAATTGTTGAATTTTTTTTAAACAAAAACATAAAGTATATTGTTTTAATTTTTTTGAAACATAAAGTATTAAAACCTTTTTTATTAATGTTTCCCAAGCTGCAGGTAACTTGAAAATTTAAATTTAAATTTTTAAATTTCTAATACTTTATATACTTTTTCGTTAAAAATTATTAATTTAATAATCTTGAAGTTTAAATGGGAAAAAATGTTTTCAATTATAATAGTAATGTAAAAATAAAAAATATTTATCAGGGGATATACTCAAATCCATAATTAAAAAATATGAAGTAAAAAACAAAAACAAAATAGTCTTGGTTTTTTGCAAGCCATGGGAAATGCGTGATGCACAAAATAAAAAAATATATTATATATATACATACAAATTTATATTAGTTTAATAAATTTGAAGTTTTAATTGGGAAAAATAATTGTAATAATAATGTTAAACGAAACATAAAACAAATATTTTTCAGCTTGGAGATTAATTTTCATTTATTCTATTTTCAACAATATTAAGTGGCTTTCAGAGCTTCATTAAGCGCATGTGTGTGACAGAGCCAAACAATACATTTATATTAAATGATCAAAGACTTATCACATAATGATAAAACTCATAGCTGAGGATCTAGGAAGGATAATGAGGTAAGGAAAACTTAGATAAGAATAGAGATAATAAAGGCAAATCCTATAAAATAGACATGCATTTTATTAAGAATAATACAAGAAGTGAAATATGTTCTAATAATACAGCAATGTTGATATCCAATATTTAGAGGCTGCTTATTAAGGTGCAAAGGAATCCATTTATACAGCATACTCAAACTTGCACTTAGCAAAACAAATTTGACATTGAAATCTTTAATCTATCTGTAATGGAACAAATTCTACAAAACAATATAGGTAGAGCTATTGGTGAAAGATTATTATAAATTGAGTCACTGTTAAATTTATCGATTGGAAGACCCTAATGGTAAGAATCAACCAATAAGTACACAAAATAACTGCACTATTTAATACTTTAGCAAGTACACTTAATAACTGGAGGGTTTGATCTTTTTGGAATGAAATAATAAAATCTCGGATCCTAAACAAAAGTGCTAGAATAAACAAACTTTGACAGCCAGGTTATAACAACATGAACCTTAACTGATACGAGGTCTTATACCATCACCATAGAGATAACACTATCATTAATAGAACTCCAAAAGCTCAATGTTAAAAAAAAATATTAAAAAATGTCTATGGAAAACGTGCGTTATGAAGAATAATTAAGGTACGATTATACATACGACAATTAATTTAAACAACGAGTGAGACCCACACTCACAATGTCATTTAACATTTAATAACTAGAGTATTACTATACAGAAACCGAATACCGATAATACAGGGCCTTAGAAATATGACGATGTGGATTTGTATAAGGAACAAACATACAGACCGGTAGCTGGTAGATTTTTTTACCTAGCCTACGAGACTCCCCGGATCAAGACCTATCTGTGTGTCAAGTTTGGTCAAAATCGGTCAAACGGTGTGGATTTGTATAAGGAGACCCACACTCACAATGTCATTTAACATTTAATAACTAGAGTATTACTATACAGAAACCGAATACCGATAATACAGGGCCTTAGAAATATGACGATTTTCGTAGTTTAGTTTTATTTTTAAAATGAGGCTAATTTGATGAAAGCACTTGAAGAGAGTTGATTATTGTCTGAGTATTGAGGCGCCCCCCTCATGGGGTTTCGTATATAATTCACTAGAAGTTGAAATGATTATGCATACGAGGATTAATTTTGAACTATTAAGTGAGACTACACTCACAGTCTCTTTTAAAATATAATAATAAGATTATTTCTATATAGAACCAATCATCGATTGTATATAGGAATATGCGCCGATTTTCAAAGTTTACTTTTATTATTCTGATTTTTAAAATGAGGCGAATTCAATGACAGGATTCAAAGAGAGTTGAGTATTGTAAAGGTGGTGCCCCCCTCACGGTTTAGTTTTCACTCCGCCTGGGGGGGGGGGGGGGGACTAACTGCCCGAGAACGTTACGCCGGAGCGGACAGAAATTTCACCCCTAAAGGTAGCGCGCCTACTCAGGGCTCGCTTCCACTTCACCCCTTTTGTCTTAGTGTCATTATATTAAGAGCATGACGAATTACCCTTAGATAGTTATATCTTAGGCCAAATCGCCATGCCAAGGAGCGTGAGGGAATTCCTGGATAGTCATTGCTTTAAACAGTACAGCCAAGTCGAGAACCGAGAAGGCATAGTTGCTGTATAATATGCAAGATAGAGCAACTTTCCTAATGCTTGGCTCTGGCATCTTTCCTTATTCTTAGGATCTCAGTACTTTATGAAAATTTCGATTTTTTTATACTTACCCCATAAGGACATACAACATACGATGTGGTCGTAGGGAATATAGTTTCCAATCCAATCATTGGTTGCGCTGCTAACCTATTGTCATTCTCGCCTGGCTCCTAGGAATGTACAGTTGGACATTTATTTTAGCTTACTTTTAATTAGCTATTTATTATTACAGTTTGTATACCATGTACTAATAACCCTTTTAAACTTCTAGTGAATTATATGCGAAACATGAAATAATTTTTTTCTTACATCGCAGCACTGGCCTCCTTCAGTGTGAAAACTAAGTCGTGAGGGGGCGCCACTATACAATAATCAACTCTCTTGGAGTATTTTCATTGAATTCGCCTCATTTTAAAAATCAGAAAAATAAAAGTAAACTTTGAAAATCGGCATATTCCTATACACATATACCTACAATCGGTGCTCGGTTTCTATATCGAAATACTCTTGTTATTATATTTTAAAAGAGATTGTGAGTGTGATCTCACTCAATTGCTCAAAATTAATCCTCATATGCATAATCATACTGCTTGTTCTTCATAATGCACGTTTTCTATAAAAACTTCTTCGATATTTTTTTAATGTTGAGCCTTTGGAGTTTTGTAAATGATACTGTGTTATTTTTATTGTGCTGGCACCTAGCCTGAGGTCTCTGAATCAGTTGACGTTCATGGTGTTATAACCTGGCTGTCAAATTTTGTTTATTATTGCACTTTTTCTATTCTTAGAGTCTGCAGATCTTCTTGTGAAGTTTTAAATTGTATTTTCCACTTATATTTTTGAAGTAGAATGTTTGACAGCTGGTGTAGAGCCTCCCTAGCTTTTGGATAAGTCAATATTAGTGATGAAGAAATTCAAGAGCCCTTTAAAATTTGTTTGTTTTTTCTGCCTTTAGACTTAAATGTTTTAAGAAAGAACTCTTGGTTTTATGGTCCACAGGTGTTTTTGCTCACCCTTCAGCCTCAATGATCCAGCTTTTCATCATTACTTTACAGCCATGAGACTAAGTTTTGTTTTATCTCTGATTGTTTAGACTTGAAGCTTGCAAGAAAGGCCACATGATTAAGTTCTGAAATATTTTTGCACAAATATATTCACCTGTACTTGCTGCGTTTGCTGAAAGTTTCCAATAAAAAAGAACCTCCTTACACGTCCAGGTATAAGTGATTTTGTGACAAGTACAAAAAGCTCGTGTAAACAAGGCATCATTGTAGGGCAAAAATCATTCAGAATAACGAATAATGAATGAATCTGGTATTTCATTCTTAATAAGGAATAATCTTTCATTCGTTATTCAGTCAATTCAACAAATAACGTAACATTTAATTTTTATTCATTAGTAAATAACAATGATTTATTGAATGATAACGTTTATTGAATGAAAGTTAGTTATTCGAATGAGATAATTTTTTGAATGTAATTGATTTATTTGACTGAAATTTTTTGTTAAATACAAGTGATTTATTTTAACAATCTTTTCTAATAAAAATGACTAAGTTCAATAACAATTGTCTCACTTTTAATGAAAATTATTTATTGAAGTGTTATTATTCACTGAACTTAAAGAATTTGAGTTGGTTGTTTCACAAACCACATTATTTTAAATGTATAAACATAATGAATGAAGAATGAAAAATAATTAATTATTTGTTATTAATTATTTGTTAAATATAAAAATCAGTCAATGAATAAATTCAATTTATTGAATAATGAGCCAACCCGTCAATCAATGAAGATTAGATAGTTAGCCGTCGAGGCGATAAGCAAACATGGAATAGTTGGGATTCGGCTAAAAAGAAACCTCAATACGATTTTTGTAAAAAAATCTCTATTTAGGACGTTTCGGTTACTCTTTGGTAGCCTTCGTCAGCTAAAATGACAAGAAAAGAAAAAACAGAAATTAATAGAAAAAAAAACGTTCATAAGTATGATAAGTGACAGGTCTATAAATACAATTCCACTTATTATAAAAGAAAACTTTGCTGTTAAATTATTAGAACAATTACGGTATTAATAAACCCGTAAAGTAAACATTATGTATATCTAGAAATCAATAGAAACATAAATTTAATTTTTTAATGTTTACTTTATCGGTTTATTAATACCTTAATTGTTCTAATAATATAACAGCAAATTGTTCTTTTATAATAAGTTGAATTGTATTTATAGACCTGTCACTTATCTTCTTATAAACTTTTTTTTCTTTGTATTAATTTCTGTTTTTTTTCTTTTCTTGTCATTTTAGCTGACGAAGGCTACCAAATAGTAGCCGAAACGTCCTAAATATAGATTTTTTACAAAAATCGTATTGAGGTTTCTTTAGCCGAATTCCAACTATTCCATGTTTGCTTAATCAATGAATGAATTTGTATTAAAGAAAAGGTGATTTGAATGCTTATTGAATAAAAAAAATTATTAAATAATGCCCTACTCTGTAAGCCGAAAAGGTAATATTCTAGAATATGTCTATGTAAACAAAAACGAAAAGATAAAGCATTAGAACATTTTTTATTCATGTTTTTTAAGTTGCAAGTAACTTAAAAAAATTAAAAATATTTAAATAATTAAGCAGTTTAAATGGGAACAAATAATTCTAATAATAATAATGTAAAAAGAAAAAAAAAATCAGGGGATTAGTCTCCATAATTAAAAAAAATGTATTTAAAAAAAACACAAAATAGTCTATATATATATATATATATTGGCGCTAATGACCTAGATGTAAATGCACCGATGTAGCAACATAAAAATAATTTTTTTTTTATATTTATTTATTTGAAATCTGTACAACCAATTAAAAATCAAAAAATATTTATTATAAAAAAAAAAACACAAAATAGTCTTGTTCTCTTGCAAGCCATATATATATATATATATATATATATATATATATATATATATATATATATATATATATAAATTATTAGAATAATTTTAAAGCTTAAATGGGAAGAAATGATGCTAATAATAATAGTAATGTTAAAAAAAGAACATAAAAAAATATTTTTCAGGGGATAGACTTTAGTTCATAATAAAAAAATATTTATTAAAAAGAAAATAATAATAATAGTCTTGTTTTTTTGCATGCCGTGGCAAATGTGTGATCAACAAAAAAAAAAAAAAAAAAAATATATATATATATATATATATATATATATATATATATATATATATATATGTTCTTTTCTATCCTAGGAGGCATGGGGTCATTAAAGCAGTCTTCCTTTATTACACCACTTTATTTATTGGGCCCGACATGTTTCGTGCATCTTTTCTTTGCACCTCTTCAGGGGCACTTCTTGCAAGGAAGTCCTCCCGTTACCCAGTACTCCCTCTGGAGCTTGACTCCAGAGGGAGTACTGGTTAAAAAAAAATAGTCTTGTTCTTTTGCAAGCCATATCAAATGTGTGATCGACAGAAAAAAAATACACACACATAAATTATTTAACTAATTTAAATTTGTGTAAATATATTTATAATATATGTGTGTGTGTATATATATATATATATATATATATATATATATATATATATTCGTGGATCATACATTTTACATGGCTTGCAAAAGAACAAGACTATTTTGTGTTTTTTTAAATAAATATTTCTTAATTAATTAATATTAATCGGTTGTACAGATTTCAAATAAATAAATAAAAAATATTGATTGGAGTTTTTCCCCTAAAAAATATTTTTTTTTATGTTTCTTTCAACATTATTATTTATTTTTTGTCCATCAGACATTTCTTATGGCATGCAAAAGAACAAGACTATTCTTATAATTTTTTTTTAATAAATCTTTTTTTTTTATGAATTAAAGTCTATTCCCTGAAAAATATGTTTTTATGTTTCTTTTAACATTACTATTATTATTAGAATTATTTCTTCCCATTTAAGCTCTAAAATTATTTTACTAATATAAATTTGTTATATATATATATATATATATATATATATATATATATATATATATATATATATATTTATATATATATATATATGTATATATGTTTTTTTTTTTTGTGGATGACGCATTTTACACGACTTGCAAATGAATTAGACTATTTTGTGTTTTTCTTTTTTTTTGTTTTAATAAATATTTTTTAATCATTAATTGGTTGTACAGATTTGAAATAAATAAATATATATATGTATATATAAATTATTGATTGGCGTCTATCCCCTAAAATATATTTTTTTATGTTTCTTATAACTTTACTATTATTATTAGAATTATTTCTTCACATTTAAACTTCAAAATTATTTTACTAATTTAAATTTGTATATATATATATATATATATATATATATATATATATATATATATATTCATGTTATATACAAATATATATATATATATATATATTTATATTATTTATGCGAAGAAATAATCCTA
>OX328132.1:23014596-23052096 GCA_946811695.1 Gonocerus acuteangulatus
ATATATATATATATATATATATGTTGTTGACGCATCTTCCAGAAAGCGGTAGGATGCTCCTCTTATCCCTAACTAATTTAAATCTGAAATATTAAGTGTAAATATCTGTATTGTCTATCTTCAAATGCACCATTTAACTGATTCCCACATCCTTCGAAAACTAATTGGGCCATCTGCCAACAACAAATGCGACCCTAAATATTAGTTAACATGAATTAAACTCATAATTTGATGAAATGCCTATTAAAAATAAAGCTATAGGAAGTTGCATGCATGGATATTAATTTTCATTTATTCTATTTTCAACAATATTAGGTGCCTTTTAGGTCTTTAATTACCTCAGGTATCATTCTTCGGCAAATAGTTGAGCCGTCTGGTTATAACAAATGTAAAATACTGCCAAAAATTGTTAATTTCATGGCAATTAGAAGTTAAAGGAATGAGTATACAATCATAGAAGTTCCCAGCTTTCGATGAAAGCTAAAATAACTTAACACTGAGCACTGTATGACAGTTCCAAACAGTACATTAATAGTAAATAATCAAAGATTTACTTTTTGTTAAATAATGTTAATGTAAATGATTAAAGATTTTCTTTTTATGACATAATGATAAAACTCATGGCTGAGGATCTAGGAAGGATAATGAGGTAAGGAAAAGTTAGATAAGAATAGATATAACAAAGGCAAATCATATCAAATAGACATGCATTTTATTAAGAATAATACAAGAAGTAAAATATGTTCTAATAATACAGCAGTGTTGATATCCAATATTTAGAGGCTGCTCAATAAGGTACAAAGGAATCCATTTATACAGCATACTCATACTCGCACTTAGCAAAACAAATTTGACATTGAAGTCTTTAATCTATATGTAATACACCAGATTCTCCAAAACAATATAGATAGAGCTTTTGGTGGACTATTATTAGAAATTCAATCACTGTTTAGTTTATCAATTGGAAGACCCTTATGGTAAGAATCAACCAATAAGTACACAAAATACCTGCACTATTTAATCCTTTAGCAAGTACACTTTATAACTGGAGGATTTGATCTTTTTAGAATGAAATCTCGGATCCTCAAGAGTTAGCAAAATTATTTTAGAACTTAATCACATCTTCAAGCTTCAAGTCTAAACAATCAGAGGTAAAACAAAACTTAGTCTCATGGATGTAAAGTAATGATTAACAGCTGGATCATTGGGGCTGAAGGGTGAGCAAAAACACCTGTGGACCATAAAACCAAGAGTTCTTTCTTAAAACACTTAAGTCCAATGACAGAAAACATGAACAAATGTTAAAGGGCTCTTGAATTTCTTCATAACCAATATTGACTAATCCAATAGCTAGGGAGGCTCTACACCAGTTGTCAAACATTCTACTTCAAAAATATAAGTGGAAAATACAATTTAAAACTTCACAAGAAGATCTGCAGTCACCAAGAATAGAAAATGTGCAATAATAAACAAACTTTGACAGCCAGGTTATAACATAATTAACGTCAAGTGATTCAGAGATCTCACGCTAGGTGCCAGCACATTAGAGATAACACTATCATTTACAAAATTCCGAAGGTTCAACATTAAAAAAAGATAGAAGTTCTATAGAAAACCTGCGTCATGAAGAATAAGCCGTATGATTATGCATACGAGGATTAATTTTGAACAATTGACTGAGACCTATACTAACCATCTCTTTTAAAATATAATAACAAGAGTATTTCGATATAGAAACCGAGCACATCTTTAGGCATACGTGTATAAGAATATGCCGATTTTTAAAGTTTACTTTTATTTTTCTGATTTTTTAAATAAGTCGAATTCTATGAAACGACTCGAAGAGAGTTGAGTATTGTATGGAGGCGCACCCCTCACGTCTTAGTTTTCACACTCCAGGAAGCCAGTGTTGCCATGTCAGAAAAAAATTATTTCTTGTTTCGCTTATAATTCACTAGAAGTTTAAAAGGGTTATTAGTACATGGTATAAAAACAGTTATAAAGAATAGCTAATTAAAAGTAACATTATCAGCTAAAAGAAATGTTCAATTGTACATTCCTAGGAGCCAGGTGAGAATCATAATGGGTTAGCGGTGCTACCAATGATTGGCTAGGAAACTATATTTTCTATGACCATTTCGCATCTTGGATGTCCTTATGGGGTAACTCTTTGAAAAATCGTAATTTTTATAAAGTACTAAGATCCTAAGAATAAGGAAAGATGCCAGAGCCAGGCATTAGGAAAATAGCTCTATCTTGCATATTATACAGCAACTATGCCTTCTCTGTTCTCGACTTGGCAATACTGTTTACAGCAATGACTATCCAGGAATTCCTTGACGCCCCTTAGCATGGCGATTTGGCTTAAGATATAACTATCTTATCTTATTTAACTATCTTATCTAATGTTTGTTCGTCATGCTCATAATAAAATGACACTAAGACGAATGGGGTGAAGTGGAAGTGAGCCTGGAGTAGGCGCGCTACGTCAGGGGCGCAATTTCTGTCCGCTCTGGCGTAACGTTCACGGACAGTTAGTCCCCCCCCCAGGCAGTGAGGCCTGGTATTTCGGTCTCTTTCTTAATAAATATATTACTGCATAATGATATAATAAGGTGAATTTATAACTAATCATTAGCAATGGCAATAATGAGGCACCTTATTAGCCATAATTGTAGATAAAAATAAGCTGAAAGGAAAACCTAAGATGAAACAGTTCCAGTAAATTGACTGGTGAAATTAAATTAAAACATAAATCTAATGTGTTAGCCATTGAAGGGTGCACATCTGTAGGTCACTAATCCCTAGTTTGCAAGAGCTTAGAACTTGTCATAAGTGTTTGCTCCTCATGCTAAGACAAGTGACAAGTACATCTTCAAACGTTGGTGGAAATGTGTGTCAGTACGGTACGATCGTACTTGTCAGTCTCATTAAGGTGGCTTAGTGACAAGAAGTCATTCACACATTGTGGGCAAGTGTTTCAGTAACTAACTTGTCATTTAACACTAGTTAGGATATTTACAATACGGGACGACTGCGGGAGAGCTTAGTTGCCGTGTTTACAAAAAATGTCTAGTTTCCCCTAAAAAGGAACTAAGATCTTGTATCCGAGGCATCAGGGAAACACACAAAGATCAGTAATGGTATAGTATTAATTTCAATATTTTGTAAAATTATTGTATATTTATATTAAGCAGGTATATTGTAGTACTGCTCCATGCTAGCGAGTTTCCAAATAATATGTACCTGATATGATTTAGAAATCATAGAATAGAAACTTAGCATGTCATTCGAAATAAATGTTTCCAGGCTGTAAAAAACTTACTAATATAAATTGAAATGAGAAAATGAACAGTATAATAATTATAGACAATATTACTAAACGATATATTAATTTGTTTTAAACAGCAAATAAATTGAAATCTAAATTAAAATGAGAAAATTAAACTATGGTTGTTAGAAGAATAATCGTTGTAGTCCCGGCCCAGATGGATCTACTAGAAAGGAAGTGAAACCAATCGAAAGCTGAGTAAATTTACTTCATTTCATACGTTTCAATGAATTGGAAAATATCAAAAATTTTCACATATTCCTGTGTTCTTTTACTATAGTAATAATTCTACAAATAAAATCAATTAAAAAATAAAATAAAAAAACCAACAGCATGAAGGCAATTTAAAATGTTCAAAAGACGTCATCGAATCACTTTCTCTTGGCAAGCTATATTTCTAACAATGAATTGTTTTTCTTATTTTACCTAATCTGTTTTATTGTCAAATACATTATCCAACTATAAGCAATTAAAAAATAACAAGGAATAAAAACAGACAAAAATAACCGTTCAAATAAACGAAATCAATTACTTCAAAGTTTAAGCGCTTATTTCTCCGATTGACCTCACCTAATCAAAAATTTGTTTCAGAATCTTTTTTATAGAGAATTTATAAAGCTTTCAAATAATTTCTATCCACTTATCACGATTTCCCAACCGTGTTCGAGATATTAATGAAATTATACGAAGTTCCCAAAACTTTTCATGAAAATGAATCCCATGATTCTAAGTAACCAAACCTAAAACTTGATTTAACAACTTTTTCCCAATTTTCTCAGAAACGGTTAAAGCTATCGCCTTAAAAATGGTTTCATTCGTTTTACTAGGTAAAGAAGCCTATACAACGAGTACTTACAAGCATATGAACTCAAAAACGTAAGCGTTACGATTTTTTTTTGCCATCTTCCAGTGGGCGGATTTTGCTGGTTAACGAACTTGACCTTTCAAATTGGACGACGGATTTTTGTACCAAATTTCATCAAAATCGGACCATTAGGGACGCCGGAAATCCGTGAACAGACAAATATATATATATATATATATATATATATATATATATATATACAAATTTGAACCACCGTTATTTTCGGTCTCTAGGGGTTCTGAAACGCGAAATTTTCTAGTCGGCACTTCCGGATTGTTTCATTAAATCAACCTTATAAGCGGGGTTCCTCCCTATGAAGGGAGGGAGGAACCGCGCTAAAATGAATGAATTTAAGTATGCCTATCTTACTAAAAGAAAGCTTTTCTAAATTTCCTGACTTTTGCTTGATATTTCTTACCAGCGTTACTCTTCAATGGGCAGGATCTGATATTTCCGGGTTGTAGAAAAACTTCCTAATTTAACCAGCTTTCCATTCATGTATCACAATCCTGTATTACTGAAGTATGAGAACGATTTAGAAACAAAAGTTTTAATAAAAATGTGGATCTGTGAAAAGAAAATTAAGTTTCTGAAAAATAATTATTTTTACCTCGTTAACGCATTTGAACACATTTTTACAAGTATTTATAATTAAAAAAACAATGCTTTAACTTGAATTGATACTGATGACTACGCTTGTGAACCGCACTGGGTTTCTAGTGAGCCCATGTGTGTTTGTTGTGGTGTCCGTACTAATAAATGCCCCATCCCTAATAAAAAATGTGTTGCTAACAAGTATGTCCAGTAAAAATGTGTTCAAATGCGTTATCTAGGCAAAAATTATAATTTTTCAGGCTAATGTGTTGTTGGGATTCATTAATAGCCACCTCCTGGACCCAGTATTAGTTACTGTAATTAATAAATTAAAAATAAATGTGTATTTTATTTATTTACTGTTTTAGGATTTTTTTTATTTTCGTGGAAGTAGTTTTTTTTAATGTTTTAAGTAAATATTTACTTAATATTTACAAAAATAAATATTTCTTTTAAACTTTTTGAATAAACTGAAAAAGAAATTTTAATTTTCTTTTCGCAGATCCATGTTTTTATTAAAGCTTTTGTTCCTAAATCGTTCACATACTTCGGTAACATAGGATTGTGATACATGAATGGAAAGCTGGTTAAATGAGGAAGTTATTCTGAAACCCGGAAATCTCAGATCCTGCCCATTGAAGAGTAACGCTGGTAAGAAATATTAAAGGAAATTTAGAAAAGCTCCTTTTGGTAAGATAGACATACTTAAATTCATTCATTTTTATGTTAATTCTCAACTAGTCTTAAAGTAAATTTACTCAGCTTTCGATTGGTTTCACTTCCTTTCTAGTAGAACCACCTGGGCCGGAGCGACAACGATTATTCTTCTAAAAACCACGTTGTCTCGAAAAAAACAATAAAATGACGTTGTCTCCTTTATTTGTGAGAATTCGAAAAATCTTTATAGAACATTTTTTGTTCCCCCAAGTGTCCTCTATCATCTCCCACAATATGACTAGAGATTTACGGGATACACTGGATATTTATATATCCTGAAATAAATTGTTGTTTCATGGTATATTTAGTTAATTTCTCAGATATAATTGGATGAAATTTCGATCGAATGATTTTGATTTCCTATAGAAAAACGAAAGTAATAAACAAAATCACGACAAAAACAGGGCATTTTGCGAGCACAGACTAAGATGAAACAAAATAAAACTAAATGTAAAAAATAATTTGAACTAGCTAAGCAGGGTGAATGGGGGGTGGGGTTGAGGAGCATTACCCTTGGAATTGGAGGATTAAGAAGAAAGAAGGAAAAATGGAAATGCCTAGAGCATTTAAAGCTGGGCTGGCTAGAGAAATTAAATAAAAAGCTGGTCCTTTGTAATCTTCATAATTTCCTCCAATTGGGGGTTTTCTAATTGTTCTGAAATCAACGTTATATGCAAAAAGGTTTAAATTTGATAACCATCCTTTACAAGTACCATCTGAGATAATACACGCTCTCTTCTTTACAAATAGCCCAAGAAGGTAGAAATAAGATATTCTTAAAGCGAGAAATTTTAAAAACATCACGTAAATCAGCGAACTTCTGACTTTTTAACTTAAACTCCTGAGAGCGAAAAAAATTCGTATTCGTAAATGCTGTAACGCCCATTCTAATAGTCGAACCTCAAAGTTGAAAAGTGCATTTTGTACAACGGTTTGTCTTTTCTAGTTTTGTAAGGAATGTCTTTGTAGACAAAACGCATAGTTTCCAAAGATATAAGAAAAAAAGGTCCGACATTTTCGAGGTTTTTAGCGATTTTCGACCATAAGCCACACTTGGACCAGGGACGGACTTTAAATTTGGATTCAACACCCCAATAAACACGAAGAAACGTTGCAAAAAAAAAACTTCTATTTTTTTTTCTCCGGAAAAACCTTTCCTTACTGAACTCGTATGCGAAGCAAATATTCTCTTGTCCACACCTCGACCCCTTGTCCACATCCACAGTCCCAGCCTCGTTCGACTGTACAGTTCAACTTTGGCCCGATGAAACAGGGTGTGGAATAGCTCAAGATTTGAACTGCGCAGTCCAAATCTTCAAATATTCCAAACCGGGTATATATAGCCTTACACAGTACAAAGCAACATTCAATAAATCTTGGAAATTGTTCCTTTACGGAACTTGAGCACACAATGAACTTGCCTGTGGGTTGCCTAAAAAATATATATTGGGATTTAATAGTGGGGTGAATGGTCTATTGGGCTAGTGCCAGAGGGAAGCACGGAGCAGCACGGGGGCAAAAAGTGAATACATTAATATATTTGGGAGGTGATTTAGAGATCCAGTGATTTATTTGGCCTGGTCCGGCCGGCCAGCAACTTTTATATTGCCTCCGCCTACTAAGGGCATCCCCAAATCATCGTATCACAATCCTGGGTTCGAAGCAGGGGTTTTCTCCATATCGCGATCTTTCAGTTTAAACCCTACAATACAGATGGAGGGGCGTAATTCCTTTCGGAATTGAAAAGGGATGGCGGAAATTGCAGGTGGATATTCCCGGAGCTGTGGATTTAGACACGAAGACCCTGGTGAACTTAGTGAGAGAGCACGTTCCTCAGCTAGTGATTGAAGTGCCAGAAGAACGGAAATCATAGCTTCAACGGACCTCCACTTTTCATCTCACAACTCGATCACTGAAAATGTCGCATCCCCATTAGCTACCATACCGTAACACCTACCCGTACTATAGGACCACAGTGACGGGTCCTGAGCTAGTGATTGAAGTGACAGAAGATCGGAAATCATAGCTCCAACGGACTAACACTTTTTCTCTCACAACTCGATCACTGAAAATGTCGCATCCCTAACACCTGCCATTCCGTAACACCTACCCATACTATAGGGTCACAGTGACAGGTCCTGAGCTAGTGATTGTAGTGACAGATCATCCTACTGCATTGAAATCTTGAAGATAAATGAATTTAAGGCGCCATTGTGTACTGGAAACTTAAAGTCGCAGAAATCACTGACTCGACCACTTCAACTCCTACTCAGAGTTTATAATCGTTTTAATCCATCAGAGAGTTTATAATAACCTCCATCAACAAACAAAAACTGGCCAAGGTTGAAATGCAAAAAAAGTGCATTATAAGGTTCTTGAGAAGGTATTGGGGTTCGAAAACTTGGCCCTATACTATGATCATCACATGATTATCATAATTTTCATAGGGACACAATTTTCGGGAGGGGCCGGGAACTTGGCCTCAATTTTTCAACGTTAATTTTTTTTTTTAATAAATACATTTTCAGCAGCAGGCAGTATCCAAATATTGAGCTTGATCGATGAAGATTTGAAGAACTTTTTCAAAATGTATTTCATAAGTTTAACCTCAATAGCTAAATCCCTTCGGAATGTGCTACAATGTTATCAAAGATATTACTAAATTTTAATTTCATTTTTTCAGGGTGCAAAAAAAAATATAAATTTAAATGAGAAAATTGAACTGTTAAAAAAACTTTAGAAAGTATTAGAATATTTCATATTAATGTTTTTCAAGCTGCAAATAACTTGAATATACGAATTTAGAGAGTTCAAATATTGAATTATTTTTTAGAAAAAAAAAAAAAAAAAATAACATCGCTATATTAAAGAACGAGGGAAGAGTTTTTTCCTCTGGTGTATGCTTGCGCATTTTATAGATATTTTATATAACAGTTTTTATAATTTCAAAGTAAAAAAGGAAGTTTAAATGAAAACCAAAATTTAATACTAACAATAACGTTGAAAGAAAGAAACTTTTTTTTTTTTTAATTTAATTTAATGAAATTAAAATTTAATAATTATATTTAATTTAATGAAATTAAAATTTAATAATTATATTTAATTTAATGAAATTAAAATTTTTATTTATTTATTTTTTTAATGTGGAGGACTAAAAACTTAATTAAAAATCATTTACCCAAACTAAAAGTAGTCTCGCTTCTTTGCAACCAACGGTAAGAGCGTTTTCCAAAACAAAAAAAAAAATTTATGTGGGGTGTAGTCGAACCACCACCGGTTTACCTTCCCGAGAGGAAGGGGCTATCTACTGGTTACCACCCTTTCTAGTACATCCATGGAAGCTAGCATATATATAGGACTCGTTCATCCGGGAGGATTCAAGGCCCACATGAACGAGTCCGCTACCTTTGGGGGATTCGAACCCACCACCTGCCTGCGGTGGACTGGCTCCAGAGTCTAAAGTCAGTCACTCTATCCATTACACCACAGGCAGGCCCAACAGCTATTTGGGAATCTTTATACAAATCTTGCTTTTCTTACGAATCCGCCAGATGGCGCTGGCGATGCTCCTCTTATCTCATACTAATTCAAATCTCAAATTTTAATTGTAAATACCAATATTATCGAATTTCAAATGCAAAATTTACCTGATTCCTGCAGTGGAAGATCCATTTGGTCGTAACGAGTGAAATTTCGCACCAAAAAGTAGTTAATATTTGTTAAAATCGTTAATGAAAACTACTTGTACACGAAGCTGCTTTCTTGGATATGAATTTTAATTTCTTCTATTTTCGACAATATAATCCGACGATTTGTGCTTCATTTGTCATATGTATACTTCTTCAGAAACTAATTAAGCCAAATGGTTGAAATAGATGGAGCATACTGCTAAATAAAGAAAAAGTCCGAATATACAAAGCTGTTTACTTGAAAATTACTTTCCTATCTCAATTATTTTCGATTCTACTAAGTATATCCACATTCTTCTATTTTCATAGCTTGGCTCAATAAAGAAGCACCACTACAATATTCATAATTTACTTTTCTACCACTTTATTTAAATAAAATAAAGCCTCAAAGAAGGAATATGAAGTACACCATTTTGTAAAGTTCTAGGTTATTAGAAGTTAATGAAATGGGTTGACAATAACAGCTGGTTAAGGGAAAGCTAAAATCACTGTATGACAGCTCCCAAGGATACGGTAATATTAAAGGACTAAAGATTATGATCTGGTATGACTGAAGATTTGGAGCACTGTATGACAGCTCCCAACAATACATGATTATTAAAGGACTAAAGATTTTGATCCGGTATGACTGAAGATTTGGAGCACTGTATGACAGCTCCCAACAATACATGAATATTAAAGGATCAAAGATTTTGATCCGGTATGACTGAAGATTTGGAGCACTGTATGAAAGCACCCAATAATACATGAATATTAAAGGACCAAAGATTTTCTCCGTGTGTCAGCAGAAAGATCAATAGAAACAGGAGAATGAGTTTAAGGAAATCTTAGGAAGGATCATTCATAATTATTAATTATTATAATCAATAGATATGATAAAGGCAAATCTTATCAAATTGACATGACAGTTATTAAAAATAATACTAGGAAAAGTGAAATATGTTCCAATAATACAGGAATATTGATATCCAATATTTGTGGCTAATTACAAGAAAGATGACAACTTAAAGTGTAATGCACCAGATTCTACAATATAACATAGACAGAGCCTTTGGAGGTAGTAGATATCATAATTTCATTATTTGATATTTGGGAAATAGGATAATAAAATCTGAAAAGGTACCAAAAAAATTGTAGAACCTTCAAATCTAAAGAAAAGCATCAAACAAACCCTGGAAAAATTATTATTTAATTTGTTTGCAATGTAAACTTAGGAATTCATAATGGAAGTGTCACCGGAGTGGTTGGAGATAGGATTGGAGAATAATTAATGACTATAAGAGCATGAACTAGTGATGGTAGTGGCATTAGTGGAGAAATTAAAGGACACTCACCTTTTTCACACCATGAACATTGACAGGAGTGTTAGCCTTTTGGAATATACCTGTCAACTATGATAAAGGGTCCTTTCTTAAAATCTTCAAGTCAAAAGGCAGACAAAACACAAACAAAGGTTAAAGGGCTCTTGAATTTCTTCATCACTAATATTGACTAATCTAAGAGCTACAGAGCCTCTACACCAGGCGTAAAACATTCTAATTTCGAAATATAAGCCGAAACCACACAAGAAGATCTGCAGACTCCAAGAATAGAAAATTAGCAATAATAAACAAAAGATGACAGGTTATAACACCATGAACGTCAACTGTTTCAGAGATCTCACGCTAGATGCCAGCACCATAGAGATAACACTATCATTTACAAACCTCCAAAGGCTCAACCTTAAAAAAAATTGAAGAATTACTATAGAAACGTGATTTATGAAGAACAAGCAGTATTATTATGCATATGAGGATTAATTTTGAACAATTCAGTGAGATTAACACTCACAATCTCTTTTAAAATATAATAACAAGAGTATTTCGATATAGAAACCGAGCACCAATTGTACACGGCTTTATGAATATGGCGATTTTCTAAGTTCACTTCTATTTTTCTGCGTTTCAAAGTGATGCGAATTCAATGAAAGGACACCAAGGAAGTTGAGTATGGTGGCGCCCCCCACACGGTTTAGTTTTCACACTCCAGGAGCCAGTGTTGGCATACCAAAAAAAACGTTGTTTAGCATATAATTCACTAGAAGTTGAAATGGGTTTATTAATACATGGAATACGAACTCTTATAATAAATAGCTAATTAACAGTAACATTGCCAGCTAATGCCCAATAGTCCTTTCCGGCTTGTGATGCCAGAGCCAGGCATTAGGAAAACAACTTTTTCTTGCATATTATACAGCAACCATGCCTTCTCGGTTCTCGACTTGGCTATCTTGTTTTAAGTTATAACTATCCCGAAATTCACTCTCTCTTATCAGCATGGAAAGGTGGCTATATATAATAACTATTCTTAAATACTTTCCATGCTCATAAAAAACTCACACTAAGACAAGAGAGGGTGCAGTGGTGCGGACCAGGGTGTAGACGCGCGGCTGTCGGCCCAAATTCCGTTCCACTCCCCCGTAATGGGCGTATATAAGAGGGGGGGGGCTGAGGGGGCTGCAGCCCCTCCCGAAATTTTGAAATTGATAATAAAAACTTATCGTAAACTCCTTAAAAATAAATTAAATAAGGTCACTTAGTTTATAAAAAATATTTTATTTTATGTGTAATTGAGTTTTAGTTGCCTAAAACTATTCCAAGCTCAAAATTTTTAGTATTCCATACCCCGGAAATGGTACCCCTTTCATTCTTAATAAATATATTACTACATTATGGGTTTTTTTTAGGTATTTTATCAGATTCAATTGGGTCAAATTTATATCAACTTATTTGTTATGAGAATAATGAGTCATTTTATGAGCCACAACATAAATAAAAAACATGCAATTAAGAAACATTGAGATGAAGCAGTTCCAGTGAATCGGATTTTATTTTAAAAAGGGAGGTCAGATAAGTTTCATGCTATGAAATGTTGAAAAACGACATTTGAAAACAAGATCCCGGCACAAAGAGAACATTTTGCAAGCACAGTGTAAGATGAAAGAAAATTGAAATTATTGAACAAAGTAATTTAGACTGGTCAGGGGAGGGGGAAGGAAAAATGGAAATGCCTAGAGTATTTAAAGCCGGGCTGGTTAGAGAAATTAAATACAAAGCTAATTCTTTGTAATCTTCATAATTTCCCTACTTCGGGATTAATATGTATGCCATAAAGTCTACAGTAGGAGATTTACAATCTGACAAGGCAGATTAACACTATAATCCAATCAGTTAACCATTGAAGGCCGCACATCTGTAGGTCACTAATCCCTAGTTTGGAAGAGGTTAGAACTTGTCATAAGTGTTTGCTCCCCATGCTAAGAAAAGTGACAAGTACACCTTCAAACGTTGGTGGAAATGTGCGTCAGTATGGTACGGCCGTACTTGTCAGTCTCATCGTGTGGCTCATGGGCGTATATAAAGCGGGACCAGCAGCCCCCCCCCCCTTCGGAATTTGGATTTGGTCGGTAAAATGTGTCATAAGCGTTTAAAGGGTGTATGACACTTTAAAATAAATTATATAAGATCACTTAGTTCATAGAAAGTATTTTATTTTGGGTGTAATAGCGTTTTAGTTCGTTAAAACTATTCTAGCAAGGGGAGTATACAGCGGTGGGGTCACCGATCTGGACCATATTTTTTTCTGGTGATTCTACATCGAAAGATAGTACGTGTCCGAGCGTTCCGTCCAATGCGCCTTAGGAGCCAAGAAATAAAATAAAATAGGTTGAAAGTGCTTTATTTTTTATATCGAGTTTAGAAAATGATATCTACATAATTGTTTCACCAATTCATTCGTTTTACAGATTGAAGGAAAATATAATCGTTAAACAATAATTTATATTTCGTCAAATAAATTCAAAAATATGATTACGTTTTTAAGTAAACTAGTATCATACATTTTTTCACACCAAAAATAATAGTAGATTTAAAATCAGCACCCCAAGAAATCCTAATGTGGTGAATATCGTTGAAAACAAAAAATAAAGATTTTCCCAGTCTGGAAGGGACTAAAATTTTGTAAGCGAAAAATTAACGTGACGTTTTGAAATTTAATATCTCCCCTTGAGATAATCCTATGATTACGTCATTGAAATCTTTCAAAATAAAGAAGACTCCTTTTTCTGACCATACAAATGACTATTGTATTATTTCAAAAGATACTTGCAAAAAATGGTTTCAAAATAAAAGTAAAATGTAAACTTTTTGCATATAACATCAAACCCAGAACTCGTAGAATCACCCCGATTGGAGGGAAATGTGTCACATTAGAGCCTTTATCGACCCTCCATGTTTGGTTTAAATCGGGGAAATATTCTTTGAAATATGGCCGGATTGTTGAATCTTTAAAAAAATTTTAAAGTTCTAAATTGTTAGGATTTCATACCCCGGAAATGGTCTCCCCCTTCCGCCGAAATTTTCCTAGCCCCCTCCGTAATTGTTTTCTATATACGCCCATGGTGTGGCTTAGTGACAAGAAGTCATTCGCACACAGTGGGTAAGTGTTTCAGTAACTAACTTGTCACTAAACACTAGTTAGGATATTTAAAAGACGAGACGACTGCGGGAGAGCATACTTGCCGCTTCGCTTGTACTTGCCGTGTTTACAAAAAAAATTCATTTGCCCCTAAAAAAGAACTAAACTCTTGTAACTAAGGCATCAGGGAAACACACAAAGATCAGTAATGGTATGATATTAATTTCAATATTTTGTAAAACTATTGTATGTTTATATTAAACAGGTATATTATAGTACTGCTCCATGCTAGCGAGTTTCCAAGTAATATGTACCTGATATGATTTAGAAATCATAGAATAGAAACTTCTAGCATTTCATTCGAAATAATTGTTTCTAGACTGCAAAAAAGTTCCAAAAATTAATTGAAATGAGAAAATGAACAGTATAATAATTATAGACAATATTACTAAAGGATATATTAATTTGTTTTAAACAGCAAATAAATTGAAATCTAAATTTAAATGAGAAAATCGAACTATTAAAAAGAAGAATAGCGTCATTAAAAATATGTGAATATTTCATTGAAATTTTCCTTAAAAAAAAAAAAAACAAAGAAAAAAACTGAAGTATTATTGGAATATTTCTTAATGATTATTAGAGCCCGGAAGTTAAGCATTTATTTTTGAGTGAAATAGGCAGGCAAAAAGGCACTTAAAATACTGAAAATAGGCAGTATAGTAAGTAAAATAGGCATTTATTAGGTGTGAAGGCAAAGAGGAACCTTACTCATTAACAATGAAAATGTGCATTTTAAATACTCATTAATTTCTTTATTACCAACTAGCTGTTACCCGGCGTGCGCCTACTTTCTACTTCCATAAAATCAAAAATAAGTTAAGAACCCCGTTCATTGTTTCGAACTCGTGACCTCCGAACTGTGAGTCATAAACGATTTTAACATAGCCTATGGCTCTCCCCGAATCAAGACATCCATGTGTGCCAAGTTTGATCAAAATTGGTCTAAATGTGTGGAATTGTATAAAGAACAAACATACAGACAGACAGCAGGTAGACGTTTTTGACCTAGCCTATGTCATTCATCGTAACAATACCTACATGTTTTCTACGTTTGGTCAAAATCGGTCAAACGGTGTGGATTTGCATTAGGAACAAACAAACAGACAGCTGGTAGACGTTTCTGACTTAGCCTAACGAGACTTCCGGGATCAAGAGCTACCAGTATTCCAAGTTTGGTCAAAATGTGTGGATTTGTATAAGGAACAATCATACAGACAGTCAGATATGTGACTGTCTGTATGATGTGAGAGGATGAGAGAAATAAGTCACACCTCACCCCACACAGCCCTTTTGCAGTGACAATGGTGTAATTACCTGGTATTCCGGATTTCCAAATAATAAGATAATACAGAGGAATATCTATTATCTTATTATTAAGAGGAAGTTTTGCCAAAATAAGAGGAAGTTTTGCCATGACGAAAAACATTTTTTCTGAGAAGGTCTATGAGAGTTGATACTTTGAAAAAGCATCTTGTTGTTGCATGTAACAAGGGAAGTATTTCCCTTGGGAGTAAGTACCCATACTAATTCTGTGATATATGTGTTGTATATATATATATATATATATATATATATATATATATATATATATATATATAAATAGATTTATCTCTATAAGTACCTCTGTATGCTTGCTCATTCTTCGGATGTTTAATATAATAATTTAATTTTTAAAATATGGAAGTTTAAATGGAAAAATTTCAAACCTCTTCCAAACTAGGGATTAGTGACCTACAGATGAGCGCCCTTCAATGGTTAAGTGATTGGATTCTAGTGTTAATCTGCCTTGTCAGATTGTAAATCTCCTACTGTAGACTTTATGGCATACATATTAATCCCGAAGTAGGGAAATTATGAAGATTACAAAGAATTAGCTTTTTATTTAATTTCTCTAGCCAGCCCGGCATTAAATACTCTAGGTATTTCCATTTTTCCTTCTTAATCCTAAAATTATAAGGGTATTGCTCTTCAATCCCCCCCCCCACACACTCGACGAGTAGAAATCACTTTCAACATTTCATAGAATGGAACTTATCATAGTGTTTCCTAATCGCATATTTTTTTCCTTTCAGACATTATGGCTAATAAGATGTCTCATTATTCCAATAGCAAATAATTAGATATATTTCTCACCTAATTGAATCTGATGAAAAACCTAGATATACCATATTGTCGTAATATATTCATTAAGAATGAAAGAAAAAAAGTCAGGAACTACCATGCTCAAGCCTAACAGCAAGAGAACACCACGCGGGAGTGGAATAGAATTCCGACTAGAGATGGGTCGCTCACTGCTGAGCCGGATCTTTGAGCCGGTTCTTTTAGAAGAACGAGTGAGCCGAAGAGCCGCATCCACACTCGCTCTCGGCTCTTTTGCCCTCCCACTACTCTGATACGCTCTTTCTGATCTATTCTTCTCTTCTTTTAGCGCGTTTCCTCCCTCCCTGCATAGGCTGGAAACCGGTTTATGTTTTTGACCTCATGATGCAATGATGTTCCGAATAGAAAATTTCACGTTTCAGAACCAATTGATCACGAAAACAAATTTGTATATATATATATATATATATATATATATATATATATATATATATACATATATATATATATATATATATATATATATATATATATATATATATATATATATATATATATATACAGGGTGTCCCGTAAATGTCTAGTCATATTGTGAGGGGTGATAGAGGACCCTTAGGGGAACAAAAAATGTTCTATGACGATTTCCCGAATTCTCGCCCATAAGGGAGAAAACGTCGTTTTATTGTTTTTTCGAGACAAACGTAGTTTTTAGAACAATAATCGTTGTAGCTCCGCCCCAGGTGGTTCTACTAGAAAGGGGGTGAAACCAATCGAAAGCTGAATAAATTTACTATAAGACCAGTTGGGAGCAAACGTAAAAATGAATGAATGTAAGTATGCATATCTTACAATAAGAAGGCAATTCTAAATTTCCTGACATTTTATTGATATTTCTTTCCAGCGTTACTCCTCAATGAGCAGGATCTGAGATTTCCGGGTTTCAGAAAAACTTTCTCATTTAACTAGCTTTCCATTCATGTATCACAACCCTGTGTTATTGAAGTATTTGAACGATTTAAGAACAAAAGTTTTTAAAAAAACATGGATCTGTGAAAAGAAAATTATATTTTTTTCTTCAATTTATTCAAAAAGCTGAAGGGAAATATTTTTTTCATAAATGTTTACATAAATATAAAGTAAATATTTACTTAAAAGAATAAAAAAAATTACTTCCACGGATATTAAAAAAAAATCTTAAAACAGTAAATAAATAAAATACACATTTATTTTGAATTTATTAATTCAGGTAACTAATACTGGGTCCAGGAGGAGGCCATTAAGGAACCCCAACCATACATTAACCTCAAAAATTACTATTTTTACCTATATCACGCATTTGAACACATTTTTACAGGACTATGTACATATTATTTATGAGGGATAGAATTTTTAATTACCACAACAAAAACGCATGGGCTCAGAATCCCAGGAGTTTCACAAGCGTAGCCATCAGTATTAATTTAAGGTAAAGCATTTGTTTTCTAAATATAAGTACCTGTAAAAATGTGTTCAAATGCCATGATCTAGGTAAAAATAATAATTTTTGAGGTTAAAGTATGGTTGGGGTTCCTTAATGGCCGCCTCCGGGACCCAGTATTAGTTACCTGAATTAACAAATTCAAAATAAATGTGTATTTTATTTATTTACTGTTTTAGGATTTTTTTTTATATTCGTGTAAGTAATTTTTTTTATTGTTTTAAGTAAATATTTACTTAATATTTATGTAAACATTTATAAAAATAAATATTTCCCTTCAGCTTTTTGAATAAAATGAAGAAAAAAATATAATTTTCTTTTCACAGATCCATGTTTTTTTTTAAACTTTTGTACTTAAACCGTTCAAATACTTCAATAACACAGGGTTGTGATACATTAATGGGAAAGCTGGTTAAATGAGGAAGTTTTTCTAAAACCCGGAAATCTCAGATCCTGCCCATTGAGGAGTAACGCTGGAAAGAAATATCAATAAAATGTCAGGAAATTTAGAATTGCCTTCTTATTGTAAGATATGCATACTTACATTCATTCATTTTTACGTTTACTCCCAACTGGTCTTATAGTAAATTTATTCAGCTTTCGATTGGTTTCACTCCCTTTCTAGTAGAACCACCTGGGACGGAGCTACAACGATTATGTTTCTAAAAACCACGTTTGTCTCGATAATACAATAAAACGACGTTTTCTCCCTTATGGGCGAGAATTCGGGAAATCGTCATAGAACATTTTTTGTTCCCCTAAGGGTCCTCTATCACCCCTCTCAATATGACTAGACATTTACGGGACACCCTGTATATATATATATATACATATATATATATATATATATATATATATATATATATATATATATATATATATATATATATATATTTGTGTTAGTACGGCATTCTCCAGCGGTCGATTTATTTGCGTAACATGATTCTCCCCAGCGAAGAAACATCAAAAATAATATATATGTATATATATATATATATATATATATATGTGTGTGTGTGTGTGTGTGTGTGTGTGAGTGTGTGTGCGGAACAGTCCTTCTGGAGATCAAACAAACTGTAGTAATAATAGAATTCGTACTTAAATTGTAGTATTAAGGTTCGTGGGTTCAATTCTTACTAGGGGTGGTGGCTTTTCTTTGGAAAAGATAAAAAATTCAGCCCTATCCTGGCTCGAAAAGGTTGGTGTCCTGTAGATAACCCGTCCTATAATTCTGAGTTAACTATAAGAGACGTTAAAATTTAAATAAATAAGAGGATTTAAAATTATCTTTATTTTCAAACTTCATTTAGTCAATACCTTAAGCTTATAAATTTGTAATTATATACAGTCACCCTTAAGTTTATAGATCCTTAATTATACACTGTCACCCGAAGGTTGTTATAAGATATTTTTAGTTTGTATCTTTAATTAGAAGAACCCTTAAGGTTATAAATTTTCCATTATATAAAGTTATACATTATTCATTATATACAGTCACCGTTAAGTTTATGAATTTTAATTATACAGTGTCCTCGAAATGTACTGTCATAAATAGTACTATTCAGTTATGTAATGTAGTGTTTCTGTCTATTAATATTCTTGTTTTGGTTTTTGAGGATTTATTAACAGTCAGATGTGTGATGTTCAAAAATCTAGAACGAGACAACCTAAGATCAATTTTCATAGCATGGTTCCTCCTTACATTGAATACTAGCGCAAAAGAGCCAAACATTGCCAGTGAGCCGTGTTAAAGAATCGGTTCATTTAAGTGAGGGGAGCGCCCAGAGCCACTCTTCGAGGCGAGCCGTTTTGCCCATCTTTAATTGCGACCCCAGAGTACCGGAGTAGGCGCGGTCTACTCCCTGGTCCCTTTCACTTCAACCTCTCTTATATTAGTGTAAGTTTATTATGAGCATGGGCGGGCTGTCAGGATGGTTAAAAACCCCATTCTTGGCAGCCCTTCCATGCTGAGTGGGGTAATTTCTGGATAGTTATTACTTAAATCACTTTTGCCAAGCCGAGAACCGAGAAGGCATAGTTTCTGTATAATATGCAAGATAGAGCTATTTTCCTAATGCCTGGCTCTATCCTTATTCATAGAATCTTAATTCTTTATAAAAATGTTGATTTTTCAAAGAGTTACCCCATAAGGACATCCAACATGCGAAATTATTGCAGAGAATATAGGCATGCGTTGTAGAGAATATAGTTTCCAAGCCAATCATTGGTTGCGCTGCTAACATACTGTGCTTCTCGCCTAACCCCTAGGAAAGGACTCTAGGGAATTTCTTTTAGCTGGCAATGTTCCTTTTAATTAGGTATTTGTTATAACAGTGTGTATACAATGTACTAATAATCCCTTATTAACTCCCAGTGAATAATATGCAAAAACATAATTTTATCATATAGATTATTACATAACTACAACTGACTTGGCTACACTGGCTCCTTTAGCGTTGAAACTAAGCCGTGAGGGGGGCGCCATCGTACAATATTCAACGCTCTAGTAATCCTCTCATTGAAGCGTCCTCACTTTAAAAGTCGAAAAAATAAAAGTAAGCTTGGAAGATCGCCATATTTTTAAGGCTGTTTTAGAACTGGTCTTAGGTTTCAATATTGAAATACTCTTGTATATCACATTTTCAAAGAGATTATGAGTGTGGGTCTCACTCAATTGGTTAAAATTAATGTATAATCATAACGTTTATTCTTCATAACGCATTTTTTCCATAGAATCTTTTTAATATTTTATTTAAATTAAACCTTTGTAGTTTTATGAATGACAGTGTTATCTCTATAGTGCTGACATCTAGCGTGAGACGTGTGAATCAAATGAAGTTTACATATGTTGTTATAACCTGGCTGTAATTTTTTTGTTTATTTTTGCACTTTTTCTTCTTTTTTTTTTTTTTTGAAACTCCAAATAGTCTTGTACTTGACTACTTATGTTTTGGAAGCAGTATGTTTGGTTGAAGAGGCTCCCTACCTTTTAGATTACTCAATATTAGTGAAGAAGAAATTCAAGAGCCTTTTAAACATTTATTTTTTTTTACCTTTAGACTTCAATGTTTTCAGAAAGAAGCCTTGATTTTGGCCCACAGGTATTTTTGCTCACCCTTCAGCATAAGATATTTGGTTATTCCTTCCTCCAAAGGTCTAATACTCCTGTTGATCATTACTTTCCAGTAATGAGATTATGTTTTGTTTTACCTCTGTTTGTTTATAATTTTAGGTTGCAAAAAAATCCATGATTTTGTTGATGTTCTTATTGTGAGCCATGTAAAATTTGTGATCTACAAAAAGTAATAAGTAGTATAACTGATATAGTACTAAATTATACATAGTATAAATACACGTTATATATATATATATATATATATAACGTGATGTTACAAAGTCAAGGGATGGTTGGGATTTTGGTTGATGAAAAAAAATTCGTATAAATTGCGATTTATATTATAATCAACTGCATTCAGTAAGGGCTGTCCGCACTTGTCACTATCATTAAGATGGCTTTGTGACAAGTGAGAAGTACTCTTTCACACATAGTGGACAGGTGTGTTTAGTAAGGTCTGTCCGTACTTGTCATTCTAATTGAGATGGCTTAGTGAGAAGTACTCGTTCACACATGGTGGACAGGTGTGTTCAGTAAGGTCTGTCAGCACTTGTCACAATCATTAAGATAGCTTGGTGACAAGTGAGAAGTACTCATTCACACATAGTGGACAGGTGCGTTCAGTGAGGTCTGTCCGTACTTGTCATTCTAATTAAGATGGCATAGTGAGAAGTACTCGTTCACACATGGTGGACAGGTGCATTCAGTAAGGTCTGTCCGTTCTTGTCACACTCATTATAATGCCTTATTGACAAGTGAGAAGTACTCGTTCTCACATAGTAGACATGTGCGTTCAGTAAGGTCTGTCCGTACTTGTCAGTATCAAAGATTGCTTGGTGACAAGTGAGAAGTACTCGTTTACACATTGTGGACAAGTGCGTTCAGTAAGGTCTGTTCGTACTTGTCACACTCATTGTACTGCCTCAGTGACAAGTGAGAAGTAGCTACTCGTTCAGACATTGTGGACAAGTGTGTTCAGTAGGATCAGTCCAATACCTAACTTGTCGCTAAACACTTGTTCGGATCGTTTACACCAGAGACAATTATGTAGTCGAATGGTGTTGGGGAGCTTACTTTACTTGATGCACAGTTAAAAGAATACATTCATATTCACCTGTACTTGCTGCGTTTGCAAATACCTGTCACTAAAAAAGAACCTGCTTACACATTATTATTTCTATAATAAATTTAAATTTTTATTTTCAAGTTACTTGCAGCTTGGAAAACATCAATAATAAATGTTCTAATACTTTATATACTTGTTCCTAAAAATTATTAGTAATTGAATAATCTTAAAGTTTAAATGGAAAAAAAATAATTTCAATTCAAATAATAATGTAAAAAGAAAAAATATTTATCAGGGGATATACTCAAATCCATAATTAAAAAATATGTAGTAAAAAAAACGAAAACAAAATAGTCTTGTTTTTTTGCAAGCCATGGAAAATGTGTGATGCACAAAATAAAAAAATATATAATATATATATACATACAAATTTATATGAGTTCAATAAATTTGAAGTTTAAATTGGGAAAAATAATTGTGATAATAATGTTAAACGAAACATAAAACAAATATTTTTCAGGTGATAGACTAATCCAAATATTTATTAAAAAAAAAAAAAGGTAATTTTTTTCCATAATTAACAAATATTTAGTAAAAAAAAACACAAAATAGTCTTGTTTTTTTTGCAAGTCATGGAAAATGCGTGATGCACAAAAATGAAAAAATATATAATATATATACATTATTTTATATATATATATATATATATATATATATATATATATATATATATATATATATATATATATATATATATATATATACACATCAGCGCTAATGGCCTAGATGCAGATGCGCCATTATATAAAAAATAAAACAAAAGTAATATACACACATACAAATTTATATTAGTTGAACACATTTTCATTTATTTATTGATAATGCTTAAATAGGGAAAAATATTTGTAATAATAATAATTATAATAAAGTTAAAGAAACAAAAAAATATTTTTCAGGTGATAAGACTCTATTCGATAATTAAAAAATATTTAAAAGTAAAACACAAAACAGTCTAGTTCTTTTGCAAGCCATGGAAAATGTGTGACCAAATGTATGGAGAGTGGTAGCGATGCTCCTCTTATCTTTAAATAATTTAAAATTCAAATATTAAGAGTAAATGTCAGCATTGCCAGTCTTCTAATGCACCATTCACCTGATTACCACATTCTTCGAAAACTAATTCGGCCATCTGTTAACAACAAATGCAATTCAACCCTAAAAAGTAGTTAACATGAATAAAATCATTAATGAAAACTAATGTTATTCGAAGCTGCACACTTGGTTGTAATATACTGCAAAATAATTTGTTAAAATGCCAAGTGAAAATAGAGCTATAGGAAGTTGCATGCTTGGATATTAATTTTCGTTTATTCTATTTTCAACAATATTAGGTGGCTTTTAGACCGTTATTTAGCTCATGTGTCATTCATCAAAAACTAATTGAGCCATCTGGTTATAACAAATGTAAAATACTGCCAAAAATTGTTATGTCCAAGGCAATTAGAAGTTAATGAGTATAGAACAATAGAACTTACAAGCTTTCGATGAGTGAAAGCTAAAACAACTAAACACTATATGACAGAGCCAAGCAATACATTTATAGTAAACGATCAAAGACTTTCTTTTTATGACATAATGATAAAACTCTTAGCTGAGAATCTAGGAAGGATAATGAGGGAAGGAAAACTTAGATAGAATAGAGATAATAAAGGCAAATCCTATAAAATAGACATGCATTTTATTAAGAATAATACAAGAAGTGAAATATGTTCTAATAATACAGCAGTGTTGATATCCAATATTTAGAGGCTGCTCAATAAGGTACAAAGGCATCCATTTATACAGTATACTCAAACTCGCATTTAGCAAAACAAATTTGACATTGAACTCTTTAATCTATCTGTAATAGAACAAATTCTACAAAACAATATAGATAGAGCTTTTGGTGAAAGATTATTATAAATTGAGTCACTGTTGAATTTATCAATTGGAAGACCCTAATGGTAAGAATCAACCAATAAGTACACAAAATAACTGCACTATTTAATCATTTATCAAGTACACTTAATAACTGGATGGTTTGATCTTTTTAGAATGAAATAATAAAATCTCGGATCCTCAACAGTTAGCAAAAATATTTTAGAACTTAATCATGTGGCCTTTCATAGAAGCTTCAAGTCTAAACAATCAGTGGTAAAACAAAACTTAGTCTCATGGATGTAAAGTAATGATGAAAAGCTGGATCATTGGGATTGAAGGGTGTTTCTTAAAACACTTAAGTCCAATGGCAGAGAACATGAACAAATGTTAAAGGGCTCTTGAATTCCTTCATAACCAATATTGACTAATCCAAAAGCTAGGGAGGCTCTACACCAGTTGTCAAACATTCTACTTCAAAAATATAAGTGGAAAATACAATTTAAAACTTCACAAGAAGATCTGCAGTCACCAAGAATAGAAAATGTGCAATAATAAACAAACTTTGACAGCCAGGTTATAACACCATGAAAGTCAACTGATTCAGAGATCTCACGCTAGGGGCCAGCACAATAGAGATAACACTATCATTTACAAAATTCCGAAGGCTCAACATTAAAAAAAGATACAAGAAGTTCTATAGTCAACCTGCGTCATGAAGAATAAGCCGTATGATTATGCATACGAGGATTAATTTTGAACAATTGACTGAGACCTATACTAACCATCTCTTTTAAAATATAATAACAAGAGTATTTCGATGTAGAAACCTAGCACATCTTTTAGGCATACGTGTATAAGAATATGGCGATTTTCAAAGTTTACTTTTATTTTTCTGATTTTTTAAATAAGTCGAATTCAATGAAACGACTCGAAGAGAGTTGAATATAGTATGGAGGCGCCCCCCTCACGCCTTAGTTTTCACACTCCAGGTAGCCAGTGTTGCCATGTCAGAAAAAAATTATTTCTTGTTTCGCTTATAATTCACTAGAAGTTTAAAAGGGTTATTAGTACATGGTATAAAAACAGTTATAAAGAATAGCTAATTAAAAGTAACATTATCGGCTA
The DNA here is from genome assembly GCA_946811695.1 of Gonocerus acuteangulatus. Classification (NCBI taxonomy): domain Eukaryota; kingdom Metazoa; phylum Arthropoda; class Insecta; order Hemiptera; family Coreidae; genus Gonocerus; species Gonocerus acuteangulatus. Next base: position 23,039,111 of record OX328132.1, read on the forward strand.
AAAGAAATGTTCAATTGTACATTCCTAGGAGCCAGGTGAGAATCATAATGGGTTAGCAGCGCCACCAATGATTGGCTAGGAAACTATATTTTCTATGACCATTTCGCATGTTGGATGTCCTTATGGGGTAACTCTTTGAAAAATCGACATTTTTATAAAGAACTAATATCCTAATATTAAGGAAAGATGCCAGAGCCAGGCATTAGAAAAAAATCTCTTTCTTGCATATTATACAGCAACCATGCCTTCTCGGTTCTCGACTTGGCTATATTGTTTTAAGTAATAAATATCCAGAAATTCCCTCTCTCTGTCAGCATGGAAAGGTGGCTATAGATAATACCTATTCTTAGATGCCTTCCATGCTCAAAAAAAACTCACACTAAGACAAGAGAGGGTGCAGTGGTGGGGACCAGGGTGTAGGTAGACGCGCTGTTGTCGGCCCAAATTCCGTTCCACTCCCCCGTCATGAGGTATATTAGAGGGTGGGGGGGGGGGGGCAGAGGGGATGCAGCCCCTCCCCCCCCCCCCCGAAATATTCATTTTATGGTAAAAATGAGTCATAAAAACCTTAAAAATAAATTAAATAAGATCGCTTTGTTAATAAAAAATAGTTTATTTTAGGTGAAATAGCGTTTTGTTTTATTCTCCTAAAACTATTTTAAATTTTAAATTTTTCATATTCCATTTCCCGGAAATGGTTTCAGCCCCTTCCTCCTGAAATTTTCCCAGCCCCTCCCGAAATTATTTCCTATATACGCCCGGCTAGAGAATGGTACTTCCTGGCTTAGTTTCTTTTTTTCTTAATAAATATATTACTACATTGTGGGTTTTTTAGGTATTTTATCAGATTCAATTTGGTCAAATTTATATCTAGATATTAGTTATTAGAATAATGAGACATTTTATTGGCTAAAACATCAGAAAAAAACATGCAATTAAGAAACATTGAGATGAAGCCGTTCCAGTAAATCGGATGTTATTTTAAAAAGGGGGGGGCTGATAAGTTTCATGCTATGAAATGTTGAAAAACGACATTTGAAAATAAGATTTCGGCACAAAGAGAACATTTTGCGAGCACGGAGTAAGATGAAAGAAAATTAAAATTATTGAACAAAGAAATTTAGACTGGCTGGGGAGGGGGGGGGGTTGAGGAGCATTACCCTTGAAATTGGAGGATTAAGGAGAAAGAAGGAAAAATGTAAATGCATAGAGTATTTAAAGGTGGGCTGGCTAGAGAAATTAAATGAAAAGCTAGTTCTTTGTAATCTTCATAATTTCCCTACTTCGGAATTAATATGTATACCATAAAGTCTACAGTAGGAGATTTACAATCTGACAAGGCAGATTAACACTAGAATCCAATCAGTTAACCATTGAAGGCCGCACATCTGTAGGTCACTAATCCCTAGTTTGCAAGAGCTTAGAACTTGTCTCCTAAGACAAGTGACAAGTACACCTTCAAACATTGGTGTAAATGTGCGTCAGTATGGTACGGCCGTACTTGTCAGTGCCATTAAAGATCGTGTGGCTCATGGGCGTATACAAGAGGGGCCTGCAGCCCCCCCCCCCCCCCGTCACCCGAAATTTGGATTTGATTGGTAAAATGTGTCATAAACCCTTTAAAATAAATTAAATAAGATCACTTAGTTCATAGAATGTATTTTATTTTGGGTGTAATAGCGTTTTAGTTGGTTAAAACTATTCTAACAAGGGGAGTATGTATTTGTACAAGGGGAGTATGTAAAAGCGAAAATACTTTTTTTTATTCTATTTTCTTAATATTCCCAAAATTTGAATTTAGGGGGTTTTCAATGTGCTAAAAGCGAATCTGACATCCGTTTTTTAAATGAAAATTATGTTTTTTTTTTGGTGGATAATTTTTTAAATGTAGGTATATGGTATAGGGGGGGGGCGAGGTTAGCTCAGTGGTAGAGCACTGGACTAATAAGCTGGAGGACTTGAGTTCGAATCCCGAGTAAGCACTAAAGATTTTTTCTTCTAGTGTCTTCGCTCATGGGTTGAATTCGGCCTTCCTGACCGTCCCTAGGCCAACTCAGCCTTTAATTAATTTAATAATGGGTACTTGGGGTCTCCCGTGGTCTAATGGCTAGCGCCTTGGATTCATAAGCGGGAGATGGTGGGTTCGATTCCGAACCTCGGGCAGGAATTTTATCATCCCACGGCTCGCTGGTAAAATTCCTTGCTGCAACCTGGATGTCGGCGAAAAAAAAAAAAGTATTATTGGAATATTTCTTAATGACCTCCTGCAAACTAGGGAATAGTAACCTACAGATGTGCGGCCTATAATGGTTAACTGATTGGATTCTAGTGTTAATCTGCCTTGTCAGATTGTAAATCTCCTACTGTAGACTTTATGGTATACATATTAATTCCGAAGTAGGGAAATTATGAAGATTACAAAGAACTAGCTTTTTATTTAATTTCTCTAGCCAGCCCGGCTTTAAATACTCTAGGCATTTCCATTTTTCCTTCTTTCTCCTTAATCCTCCAATTTCAAGGGTAATGCTCCTCACTCCCCCCCCACCCTCGACTTGTATAAATTACTTCGTATATTTTATTTTATTTTGTTTCATCATACTTTGCGCTCAAAAAATGCTTTTTTAAGGCTGGTACACACTGGGATACAATGCTGCGCGTCATTGTTGCATGGGCGTATATAAGGGGGGGGGCTGAGGGGGCTGCAGCTCCCTCCCCGAAATTTTGATTTGATCGGTAACAATTTCATAAAACCCTTAAAAATAAATTAAATAAGATCATTTAGTTCATAAAACATATTCTATTTTGGGTGTAATAGTGTTTAAGTTGGCTAAAACTCTTCCAAGATCTAAATTGTTAGTATTCCATATACCAGAAATGGTCTCAGCCCCCCTCCCCCCGACATTTTCCCAGCACCCTCCGAAATTATTTTCTATATAGAACCAAATTTTATAATTATGTATTAAATGTTCTCATAACCTATCATGTGTTGCATGTCCTTTGAAAGGGCGTATACAGAGCTAAACGTTGACACCTTCCCAATGTTTTTAACGTAAACAGGAGAGGAGTTATGACAATTTAAATGTTTTGAAAAACCAAGGTTTCGACCGCTTTTTGAAAACTTTACACGGCCGTATTTTGAAAACCGTTTTAGATAAAAATTTGAAATTTGGTATTTTTATTTTTCCCAACGCCTACTTCGGGTGTACCAATTTTCAATAATATCTGAAAGGGTGAGGTAAAAAAGTGTGTTGATTTGACATGGAATGACTCTATACGTCCATTCATTGTTGCATTGTTGAATCTGGATTGTTGCGATTCTGCCGCGCAACATGTCCCCGTGTATCAGGAGTGTAGCCAACGGCTATAGCCACACTGAATGCACCGCTTCCCGTAGATCACCGAAGTTTAACCAACGTCGGGCGTGGTCAGTACCTGAATGAGTGACTGACCAGGTGCTGTTGGCATTATAAAAGGGTGGCAACCTGTAGATAGCCCGGCGTTAATAGCCCAATTGTTGACACGACGTCAAACACGAAAAAAAAAAAAAAAAGATCTCAGTTACCTTGTGCAATGATTTCTCAAAATTCACAACATCCTCAAATAAAGTACCACGAAAAAGAGGTTTTTCATTTTTAATGTTCCACGCAACGCACGAAAATGTTTTTGGAAAGATTGATAAGTTGCATCAGTTGTTCAGTTGGCTGTCAGAAAAGTTGCATTATTTCATTACCCTGGCTAATTTATATTTATAGGTCTATGAAATGTGAACAATCGCTGTTTATGTAATGAGTAGAGACCTGTCACTAATATCTAAATCACTTTCCGTTCAAGAGGGCAGACATACTGATATCATTTATCGACCTTAATAAAATATTCATTCAAAGACAACAATGTATCCGTTTAAACACTACTGTCAAGCCGAGAACAGAGAAGGCATAGTTGCTGTATAATATGCAAGATTGAGGTCAATCCTGTTTCTGTCAGATTTCCTTATTCCAAGGAACTGTTTTCTTTATAAATATCTAGTTTTTTTTTTGTTTTTTTGTTTTTTTTTTTTTTTTAATTTATTTGATAAGTGAATAAGATACACAATATTTTTCCAACACGCGGAATGGCCGTAGAGAATTATAGGTAGCGCTGCTGGATCTCTCCGTGGTGTAGTGGCAAGCGTCTTGGCTTCTCGTGCCAGCGATGGAAGGGTTGGAATCCCTGCTGCAGCTATATCTACCTTTTAATGTTTACAGCAAAATGAAATTTAAATGTCATCATTAGAGCGTGGAAGTTAGGCAAAATGCCTATTATTACGAATGACAGTGTTACAGTCCAGTCAACGAACAGTTATAGGTGGACATTTTTGACTTCGTAACTTTGTTTGGGCTGGATAGGAGGTAAACATACCAAAAGTCCTCGCCCGCAGCCTTTGCGCCGGGGGAAGGGGGGGTTTCGAAGGTCCCATTTTTCGGGTTTTCACTTATATCTCGAAAACCCTGCGTCCTAGCGACATGACTATTCTATAACAAATGAAAGCTGATTAAATTTCCTACAAGTTTTATTCTATAAAGTTTTTCGAGATATCATTGGGTTATGAAATATCCGCTCTTGAAAGTCGGTCATGTTGGGAAAAAACACTTTCGCCGCATATTTTTTCCCCTTTTTGACGGGATAACTCTTCAACGATGAAACCAAAAAATAAATAACAGTTATAGGCTTGTAGAGTATTGCATTCCCTTCAATAATATATATTACTTTGCTATTTTATGTATTTTCCTTCAAACGTAAAAATAATTTCAGTGTTCATCGTGAAAACTGAAATTTAGCGACTAATAGTCCAGGTAACTAAGATTTATAGTTGGAAATATTTGGAACACAATTTTTGACTTCATAACTTTGTTTCGGCTAGTTAGGAGGTCAACGTATCAAAAGTCCTCCGTAGCCTTTGAGCCGGGGGGAGGGGGGTTTAGAAGGCCCCATTTTTCGGGTTTTCACTTTATCTCGGAAACCGTGGGTCCTAGCGACAAGACCATTCTATAACAATAGCTGATTCAATTTCCTACAAGTTCTATTCAATAAAGTTTTTCGAGATATGTTTAGTTTTTGAAAGTCTGTCATTTTGGGAAAAAACACACATTTTTATATTCTCGACCCGATATCTCTTCAACGATGAACCCAAAAAATAAATGTCGGCTGTAGTGTTGTAGAGCATTCTATTCGATTCAATAATGTATATTACTTTACTAATTTATGTATTTTCTTTCAAACGTTATATACGCACTCACATGGTCTTAGCAAAACCATTGCTAATATAATGGACAAGATCTTATCTAATTGAGTGTGAAGAACTGGTCAATGGGCCCAAAATTATATATTTTTTGCTATTTTATATATATATATATATATATATATATATATATATATATATATATATATATAGTGAGTACTAGACGTATGTATTCACTATATTTACATAATGGAGCATATTTTGGACTATACATTGACTGAAAATGGTGAGAAATTGAAAGGTTCATTGGTCAGTTGTCGCCCGATATCACGATAAACATTAAAACTGTTTTCACGTTTGAAGGAAAATACATAAAATAGTAAAGTTTTATATATTCTTGAAGAGAATGTAATGCTCTACAGCCCTATAAACGGCATTTATTTTTTGGGTTTATTGTTAAAGAGTTATCCGCTCAAAAAGAGCAAGAAGTGTGTTTTTTTCCCAAAATGACAGACTTTCAAGAGCGGATATTTCGAAAACTAAACATATCTCGAAAAACTTTATTGAATAGAACTTGTAGGAAATTGAATCAGCTATTGTTATAGAATGGTCTTGTCGCTAGGACCCACGGTTTCCGATATGTAAGTGAAAACCCGAAAAATGGGGCCTTCTAAACCCCCCCTCCCCCCGGCTCAAAGGCTACGGGAGAGGACTTTTGATACGTTGACCTCCTAACTAGCCGAAACAAAGTTATAAGGTCAAAAATTGTGTTCCAAACATTTCCATCTATAAATCAAAGTTAACTGGACTATTAGTCGCTAAATTTCAGATTTCACGATGAACACTGAAATTATTTTTACGTGTGAAGGAAAATACACAAAATGGCAAAGTAATATATATCATTGAAGGGAATCCAATGCTCTACAACCCTATAGCCGTTATTTATTTTTTGGGTTCATCGTTGAAGAGTTATCCCGTCAAAAAGGGGAAAAATTATGGCGCGAAAGTGTTTTTCCCCAAAATGACCGGCTTTCAAGAGCGGATATTTCGAAACCTAATGATATCTCGAAAAACTTTATAGAATTGTTTTGGCTATAAGCCTTTTTCAATCCAATTGTTTTCAACTTAGGACCTACAACATATATATATATATACATATAATGGAGATGGAGATGGTTAGTCGTTGCGATGTTACAAAGTCAAGGGATGGTTGGGATTCCGGGAGATGAAAAAAAATTCTTATAAATTGCAATTTATATTATATTCAAGTGCATTCACTAAGGTCTGTCCGTACTTGTCACTATCATTAAGATGGCTTAGTGACAAGTGAGAAGTACTCTTTCACACACAGTGGACATTTGCGTTTAGTAAGGTCTGTCTGTACTTGTCATTCTAATTAAAATGGTTTAGTGAGAAGTACTCGTTTACACATGGTGAACAGGTGTGTTCAGTACGGTCTGTCAGCACTTGTCACCATCATTAAGATGGCTTGGTGACAAGTGAGAAGTACTCATTCACACAAAGTAGACAGGTGCGTTCAGTTAGGTCTGTCCGTACTTGTCATTCTAATTAAGATGGCTTAGTGAGAAGTACTCGTTCACACATGGTGGACAGGTGCATTCAGTAAGGTATGTCCGTTCTTGTCACACTCATTATAATGCCTTATTGACAAGTGAGAAGTACTCGTTCAAACATTGTGGACAAGTGCATTCAGTAAGGTCTGCCCGTACTTGTTACTATCAAAGATGGCTTGGTGGCAAGTGTGAAGTACTCCTTCATACATTGTGGACAAGTGTGTTCAGTAAGGTCTGTCCGTACTTGTCACTATCAAAGATGGCTTGGTGACAAGCGAGAAGTACTCGTTCACACATGGTGGACAAGTGCGTTTAGTAGGGTCTGTCCGTACTTGTCACATTCATTATACTGCCTTAGTCTCAAGTGACAAGTACTCGTTCACACATTGTGGACAAGTGCGTTCAGTATGGTCTGTCTGTACTTGTCACACTCATTGTACTGCCTTAGTGACAAGTGAAAAATACTCGTTCACACATTGTGGACATGTGTGTTCAGTAAGATCAGTCCAATACCTAAATTGTCGCTAAACACTTGATTCACAGTTAAAACAATACATTCATATTCACCTGTACTTGCTGCGTTTGCTAATACTTCTCACTAAAATAGAACCTGCTTACACGTATAGGTATAAGTGCTTAGGGACAAGTAAATAGCTCGTATAGACAAGGCATAAGGGAAACATACAATGACCAGTAATATTATTATATTTACTTTAATTCAAATATTATTGATGGTAGTAGTAAATTTCATATTCATTTTTTCTTAAAGTGCAAATTGGAATATAAATGTTAATAAAAGAAATTAAAGATTGATTTTTTTTTAAAACAAAAACATACTCAAACTTGCACTTAGCAAAACAAATGTGACATTGAAATCTTTAATCTATCTGTAATGGAACAAATTCTACAAAACAATATAGGTAGAGCTTTTGGTGAAAGATTATTATAAATTGAGTCACTGTTAAATTTATCGATTGGAAGACCCTAATTGTAAGAATCAACCAATAAGTACACAAAATAACTGCACTATTTAATACTTTAGCAAGTACACTTAATAACTGGAGGATTTGATCTTTTTGGAATGAAATAATAAAATCTCGGATCCTAAACAAAAGTGCTAGAATAAACAAACTTTGACAGCCAGGTTTTAACAACATGAACCTCAACTGATACGAGGTCTTATACCATCACCATAGAGATAACACTATCATTAATAGAACTCCAAAAGCTCAATGTTAAAAAAAAAGAATTAAAAAATGTCTATGGAAAACGTGCGTTATGAAGAATAATTAAGGTACGATTATACATACGACAATTAATTTAAACAACGAGTGAGACCCACACTCACAATGTCATTTAACATTTAATAACTAGAGTATTACTATACAGAAACCGAATACCGATAATACAGGGCCTTAGAAATATGACGATGTGGATTTGTATAAGGAACAAACATACAGACCGGTAGCTGGTAGATTTTTTTACCTAGCCTACGAGACTCCCCGGATCAAGACCTATCTGTGTGTCAAGTTTGGTCAAAATCGGTCAAACGGTGTGGATTTGTATAAGAAGACCCACACTCACAATGTCATTTAACATTTAATAACTAGAGTATTACTATACAGAAACCGAATACCGATAATACAGGGCCTTAGAAATATGACGATTTTCGTAGTTTAGTTTTATTTTTAAAATGAGGCTAATTTGATGAAAGCACTTGAAGAGAGTTGATTATTGTCTGAGTATTGAGGCGCCCCCCTCATGGGGTTTCGTATATAATTCACTAGAAGTTGAAATGATTCTGCATACGAGGATTAATTTTGAACTATTAAGTGAGACTACACTCACAGTCTCTTTTAAAATATAATAATAAGATTATTTCTATATAGAACCAATCATCGATTGTATATAGGAATATGCGCCGATTTTCAAAGTTTACTTTTATTATTCTGATTTTTAAAATGAGGCGAATTCAATGACAGGATTCAAAGAGAGTTGAGTATTGTAAAGGTGGTGCCCCCCTCACGGTTTAGTTTTCACTCCGCCGGGGGGGGGGAGGACTAACTGCCCGAGAACGTTACGCCGGAGCGGACAGAAATTTCGCCCCTAAAGGTAGCGCGCCTACTCCAGGCTCGCTTCCACTTCACCCCTTTTGTCTTAGTGTCATTATATTAAGAGCATGACGAATTACCCTTAGATAGTTATATCTTAGGCCAAATCGCCATGCTAAGGAGCGTGAAGGAATTCCTGGATAGTCATTGCTTTAAACAGTACAGCCAAGTCGAGAACCGAGAAGGCATAGTTGCTGTATAATATGCAAGATAGAGCAACTTTCCTAATGCTTGGCTCTGGCATCTTTACTTATTCTTAGGATCTTAGTACTTTATGAAAATTTCGATTTTTTTATACTTACCCCATAAGGACATACAACATATGATGTGGTCGTAGGGAATATAGTTTCCAATCCAATCATTGGTTGCGCTGCTAACCTATTGTCATTCTCGCCTGGCTCCTAGGAATGTACAATTGGACATTTATTTTAGCTTACTTTTAATTAGCTATTTATTATTACAGTTTGTATACCATGTACTAATAACCCTTTTAAACTTCTAGTGAATTATATGCGAAACATGAAATAATTTTTTTCTTACATCGCAGCACTGGCCTCCTTCAGTGTGAAAACTAAGTCGTGAGGGGGCGCCACTATACAATAATCAACTCTCTTGGAGTATTTTCATTGAATTCGCCTCATTTTAAAAATCAGAAAAATAAAAGTAAACTTTGAAAATCGGCATATTCCTATACACATATACCTACAATCGGTGCTCGGTTTCTATATCGAAATACTCTTGTTATTATATTTTAAAAGAGATTGTGAGTGTGATCTCACTCAATTGCTCAAAATTAATCCTCATATGCATAATCATACTGCTTGTTCTTCATAATGCACGTTCTCTATAAAAACTTCTTCGATATTTTTTTAATGTTGAGCCTTTGGAGTTTTGTAAATGATACTGTGTTATTTTTATTGTGCTGGCACCTAGCGTGAGGTCTCTGAATCAGTTGACGTTCATGGTGTTATAACCTGGCTGTAAAATTTTGTTTATTATTGCACTTTTTCTATTCTTAGAGTCTGCAGATCTTCTTGTGAAGTTTTAAATTGTATTTTCCACTTATATTTTTGAAGTAGAATGTTTGACAGCTGGTGTAGAGCCTCCCTAGCTTTTGGATAAGTCAATATTAGTGATGAAGAAATTCAAGAGCCCTTTAAAATTTGTTTGTTTTTTCTGCCTTTAGACTTAAATGTTTTAAGAAAAAACTCTTGGTTTTATGGTCCACAGGTGTTTTTGCTCACCCTTCAGCCTCAATGATCCAGCTTTTCATCATTACTTTACAGCCATGAGACTAAGTTTGTTTTACCTCTGATTGTTTAGACTTGAAGCTTGCAAGAAAGGCCACATGATTAAGTTCTGAAATATTTTTGCACAAATATATTCACCTGTACTTGCTGCGTTTGCTGAAAGTTTCCGATATAAAAAAGAACCTCCTTACACGTCCAGGTATAAGTGATTTTGTGACAAGTACAAAGCTCGTGTAAACAAGGCATCATTGTAGGGCAAAAATCATTCAGAATAACGAATAATGAATGAATCTGGTATTTCATTCTTAATAAGGAATAATCTTTCATTCGTTATTCAGTCAATTCAACAAATAACGTAACATTTAATTTTTATTCATTAGTAAATAACAATGATTTATTGAATGATAACGTTTATTGAATGAAAGTTAGTTATTCGAATGAGATAATTTTTTGAATGTAATTGATTTATTTGACTGAAATTTTTTGTTAAATAATAGTGATTTATTTTAACAATCTTTTCTAATAAAAATGACTAAGTTCAATAACAATTGTCTCACTTTTAATGAAAATTATTTATTGAAGTGTTATTATTTACTGAACTTAAAGAATTTGAGTTGGTTGTTTCACAAACCACATTATTTTAAATGTATAAACATAATGAATGAAGAATGAATTATTTTTCATTCTTCATTCATTATGTTTATACATTTAAAATAATGTGGTTTGTGGAACAACCAACTCAAATTCTTTAACTCAAATTTGTTATTAATTATTTGTTAAATAAAAAAATCAGTCAATGAATAAATTCAATTTATTGAATAATGAGCCAACCCGTCAATCAATGAAGATTAGATAGTTAGCCGTCGAGGCGATAAGCAAACATGGAATAGTTGGGATTCGGCTAAAAAGAAACCTCAATACGATTTTTTTTAAAAAATCTCTATTTAGGACGTTTCGGTTACTCTTTGGTAGCCTTCGTCAGCTAAAATGACAAGAAAAGAAAAAACAGAAATTAATAGAAAAAAAAACGTTCATAAGTATGATAAGTGAGAGGTCTATAAATACAATTCAACTTATTATAAAAGAACAATTTGCTGTTAAATTATTAGAACAATTACGGTATTAATAAACCCGTAAAGTAAACATTATGTATATCTAGAAATTAGTTCTTGAAATCAATAGAAACATAAATTTAATTTTTTAATGTTTACTTTATCGGTTTATTAATACCTTAATTGTTCTAATAATATAACAGCAAATTGTTCTTTTATAATAAGTTGAATTGTATTTATAGACCTGTCACTTATCTTCTTATAAACTTTTTTTTCTTTGTATTAATTTCTGTTTTTTTTCTTTTCTTGTCATTTTAGCTGACGAAGGCTACCAAATAGTAGCCGAAACGTCCTAAATATAGATTTTTTACAAAAATCGTATTGAGGTTTCTTTAGCCGAATTCCAACTATTCCATGTTTGCTTAATCAATGAATGAATTTGTATTAAAGAAAAGGTGATTTGAATGCTTATTGAATAAAAAAAATTATTAAATAATGCCCTACTCTGTAAGCCGAAAAGGTAATATTCTAGAATATGTCTATGTAAACAAAAACGAAAAGATAAAGCATTAGAACATTTTTTATTCATGTTTTTTAAGTTGCAAGTAACTTAAAAAAATTAAAAATATTGAAATAATTAAGCAGTTTAAATGGGAACAAATAATTCTAATAATAATAATGTAAAAAGAAAAAAAAATTCAGGGGATTAGTCTCCATAATTAAAAAAAATGTATTTAAAAAAAAACACAAAATAGTCTATATATATATATATTGGCGCTAATGACCTAGATGTAAATGCACCGATGTAGCAACATAAAAATAATTTTTTTTTATATTTATTTATTTGAAATCTGTACAACCAATTAAAAATCAAAAAATATTTATTATAAAAAAAAAAAACACAAAATAGTCTTGTTCTCTTGCAAGCCATATATATATATATATATATATATATATATATATATATATATATATATAAATTATTAGAATAATTTTAAAGCTTAAATGGGAAGAAATGATGCTAATAATAATAGTAATGTTAAAAAAAGAACATAAAAAAATATTTTTCAGGGGATAGACTTTAGTTCATAATAAAAAAATATTTATTAAAAAGAAAATAATAATAATAGTCTTGTTTTTTTGCATGCCGTGGCAAATGTGTGATCAACAAAAAAAAAAATATATATATATATATATATATATATATATATATATATATATATATATATATATATATATATATATATATATATATATGTTCTTTTCTATCCTAGGAGGCATGGGGTCATTAAAGCAGTCTTCCTTTATTACACCACTTTATTTATTGGGCCCGACATGTTTCGTGCATCTTTTCTTTGCACCTCTTCAGGGGCACTTCTTGCAAGGAAGTCCTCCCGTTACCCAGTACTCCCTCTGGAGCTTGACTCCAGAGGGAGTACTGGTTAAAAAAAAAATAGTCTTGTTCTTTTGCAAGCCATATCAGATGTGTGATCGACAGAAAAAAAATACACACACATAAATTATTTAACTAATTTAAATTTGTGTAAATATATTTATAATATATGTGTGTGTGTATATATATATATATATATATATATATTCGTGGATCATACATTTTACATGGCTTGCAAAAGAACAAGACTATTTTGTGTTTTTTTAAATAAATATTTTTTAATTAATTAATATTAATCGGTTGTACAGATTTCAAATAAATAAATAAAAAATATTGATTGGAGTTTTTCCCCTAAAAAATATTTTTTTTTATGTTTCTTTCAACATTA